>WNGS01003698.1:45879-58773 GCA_020271785.1 Procambarus virginalis
GTTTGTCAAGGCAGCCACACCACCTGTTCGCCCCACTCCTGCACCCCCCCCCCCACTGCTTCTCACCGGCTCATCGCGACACTTCAACTAGCAAACTACCAGCTGTCGGCCTGCCTGCATTCTGATTGGTTGGTCAGGATCACACCACTTCTGCTCCGCAACACGCACGCCCTCTACTCCAAGTCAACGTTTAGGTCGCGCCACGACACCTTCATCAGAATATCTTGTGCTCTAAAGCTGTGAACATCTAATTGATATTACTCGGGTATCAAGTAGCGGTTCTTAGCTTGCGCTAATATTCCAGCACCATTTTATCACTTGTATTTATTTTTGTACTATTGTTAACGTAATCCACTAACTATTCATTTTCATTTTACTGTTTTTTCACTTGTTATATTGCACTTTGCCAAGCCAAGAAATTGTCTTTATTTAAATTTGTTTTCTAGAGTAATTAAATTTCATTTGTTTATCTTTTGTGTTTTGTATGTCTTTCCCTACCTTACCACAGACTATCAGGCAAGCAGTCATTCTTTTTTTTACGTGTGTGTAACCAGGCATTGACATCTGCCATTGGAAGACTTCCGAACACCATACTCCAATACTTTACCGTCACAATATACATTAGGAAACAAAGGGTTGGCGTACCAAAAGGGAAATTATGAGATGAGAAAAATTCCTAAGGGATATACCATGGGACACAAAACGGAGAACTAAGTCCGTACAAGACATGATGGACTTTGTCACCCAAAAGTATCAGGAAGCAGTAAACAGGTTTATCCCGGCCCAAAAGGAAAAAGCTGTAAAGCAAAAAAAAAAGTAAGTGGTTTAGTACGGCATGTATTGAAGCAAAGGAACTGAATAAAAGGGCGTGGAAGAGCTTCCAAAATAACAGAACACCAGAAAACAGTGAGAGAGATACCAGAGAACCAGGAATGAGTAAGTTAGTGTGAAAAGAAAAGCAGAGATAAAGTTTTAAAATGATATAGCAAATAAAGCCAGGATCGAACCAAAACTGCTCCCACAGTCACATCAGGAGGAAAACAATAGTGAATGAACCGCTGATGAAACTTAGAACGGGTTATGACAGGTATGCAGAGAATGACAAAGAGGTATGTGAAGAACCCAACAAGAGGTCCCAGGAGGTCTTCACAATAAAACAAGGTGAGGTCACTGCGCTTGGAGAGGTGGCAGGAAACCAGGCGGCCTTGGAAGGGTTCGAAATTACAAGAGATGAGGTCAAGAGGCATCTGATGGATCTGGGCGTGAGAAAGACTGTTGGTCCAGATGGAATCTCACCATGGGTACTGAAAGAGTGTGCAGAAGCACTTTGCTTGCCACCTTCCATAGTGTATAAAGGTCTACTGGAGACCTTCAAGAACTATGGAAGACGGCTAATGTAATCCCAGAATACTAAAACCGTGGCAGACAAGAGGAGTTGAACTAAAGGCCAGTGTCCTTAACTTGTATACATTCAAGGTGATGGAGAAGACCGTGAGAAAAAACCTAGTAACATATCTAGAGAGAAGGGACATCATGACAAACCTCCAACATGGGTTCAGGGAGGGTAAATCTTGCCTCACTGGCCTCTCTATTGACCAAATCTTGCCTTGCTTAATAGAAATAACGATCAGGTGACAAGAATTAAGCAAGAATGAGAAAGATGGGAGGACTGCATTTTCTTGGACTGTCGGAAAGACTTTGACACAGCACGCCATAAGAGACTGGTTCATAAACTGGAGAAACAGGCAGGAATAACTGGTATGGCGCTCCTGTGGGCAAGGGAGTACCGAAGCAATAGGAAGCAGAGAGGTACAGTGAGGCATATGACCTCAGACTGGTGTGAAGTCATCGGTGGAGTCCCACAGGGCTCTGTACTTGGAACTATTCTGTTTCTGATATTCGTAAATGATCTCCCAGAGGGTATAGACTCATTCCTCTCAATGTTTGCTGACGATGCAAAAATTATGAGAAGTTTTAAGACAGAGGAGGACAGCATGAGGCTTCTAGAAGACCTGGACAAACTGGAAGATTAGTCCAACAAATGGTTGTTAGAGTTTAACCCAAGCAAATGTAATGTAATTCAGATAGGTGTAGGGAGCAGGAGGCCAGTTACAAGGTATCATTTGGGAGATGAAATTCTTAAAGAATCAGAGAGAAAGATCTGCGGGTTGATATCACGTCAGACCTGTCCCCTGAAGCCCATATCAAGAGGATAACATCAGGGTCATATGCCAGGTGTGCTAATATAAAAACAGCCTTTAGATACTTGTGTAAGGAATCTTTCAGAACATCGTTTACCACATATGTCAGACCATTCGTGGAGTATGCAACTCCAGCATGGAGTCCATATCTAGTCAAGCATAAGACTAAACTGGAAAAGGTTTAAAAGTATGCCACCAGACTAGTACCCGAACTGGAGGGTATAAGCTACGAGGAGAGAATACAGGAATTAAACTTCACGTCGCTGGAAGACAGAAGAGTTAGGGGGGACATGATCACCACATTCAAGATTCTCAAAGGAATTGATAGGGTCGATAAAGACAGACTATTTAGTACAAGGGGCACACGCACTAGGGGACACATGTGGAAAATGAGTGCCTAAATGAGCCATAAAGACATTAGAAATAACTTTTTTAGTGTCAGAGTGGTTGACAAATGGAATGCATTAGCAAGTAATGTAGACTCTGTAATGGCAGACAGTAATTGCTGCAGACAGACAGACAGCTGCAAGTAACGGCAGACTCCGTACACAGTTTCAAGTGCAGTTATGATTGAGCGCAATCGGCTTAGGAACCTGTATATAAGGTAATTGACAGTTGAGAGGCGTTACCAAAGAGCTAGAATTCAACCCACACAAGCACAACTAGGTGAGTGCAACTAGGTCAGTACTAAGTGTGATTCTCGGTCCATTACTATTTAATATTCTTTCGGATCTATCAGATGTAGTGACCTTAAATGGGGAGGTCACCATCTTCAAAAAGGCACAACGCGGTCTGCAATAGACAGGCACAGTCATCGGAAGGATTTCACTATCAACCTGGGAAAAAATAAGAACTGTGTGTGTTTCCCCAGGACTCATTGGCCGCCCAGCCGTTGTAGACCCCATGCAGTATGGCTCTCAGTTTGGCGTCCTCCAGACAAGTACGCTAACATCGACTGGACCTTATGGCCACATGGTTATCTTGAGATTTTTGAGGTAATCTTGAGATGATTTCGGGGCTTATCATCCTCGCGGCCCGGTCCTCGACCAAGTCTCCTTTTTGTTACACACCCACAAGAAGCAGCCTGTTGCAGCTGTCTAACTCCCAGGAACCTATTTACTGCTAGGTGAACAGGTGCAATAGGGTGAAAGAAACTCTGCCAATTTGTTCCCGCCTCCACCGGGGATCGAACCCGGACACTCAGGACTACGAATCCGAAGCGCTGTCTACTCAGCTGTCAGCCCCTGGAGAGTTAGGGTGGAGAGTAACGTTGCCTGGCTCCTGTCATATGGCGGCAACACGGATGGTGTTCGCGACGAGGAGGCACGAACAGCTAAACGTTATTTTATCATAATTTTTGTTTTGTTTTTGTATTCTAATCATTTGCTTTTTAAAAATTTCTTCCGGGAGGTTCTGAAGGTAAATACCATGTTCATAACATATAACAATTATACTATAGATACTAGAATTTGTTTCAATTTTTCTGTTTCACTAGATAATGCCACCCTGGCTGAGCTATATAAAAAATATATGTAAAATGTTTCAAATACGGCAAACTCGCGTCTCTGGACTGTCTTTGAGGCGTTAGTAATAAAACGTCTAATTTTATTAATAAACTTTTCCTTGCCCTTGTTAGGTTTTAGTTACATTTTTACCTCAGTTTTAGATACCACAATACTGACTGGACGTTACTCTCTCAGCAAATCAGTAGGAGCCATGAGGAGGATTCGAACCTGCAAACTTGGTACTCCCAAGCCAGCACCTTATACCGCTACACCACAACACGGTAAAAAAACAATGCAACCTGTAAACATTCTCATGAACGTGAACAGAGAAAGATAACAAAATTAATCCCAAGAAGTAGAAACCTTCCTTATGTAGAAATATAATAAAAGCTTTATTTACATTGTTTAAGAAACCGAAGAGTAAACAGTGATATGACTGAAGTGTACAAATGATGGGGGGGGGGGGGGAATGTGTAACAGTTACTATATTAATGGGGATATATCACTAATATCACTGAATATATCAACACAAAATAGAACACGAAACAATCCATACAAATTGGATACGTTTAAATTAGGATAAACTGTGATTTTGAGACAGGGTTGTTGATTTCCGGAACTGATTACTGGGCAACATAATAGACATGGGATCACTAGATTGTTTCAAGCGCAGGTTAGACATATATGAATGAGTTTGAGTGTATATAAATAGGAGCTGTAATGTATGGGTCAAAGGACCTTCTGCAGGTTCAGTAATTCTTCTTATGTTCGAGTTGGTCAAAAGACTTTGCAGTTTCTGTTATTATGTTGCATCATGTGCATACAAACTTATTTTTAGCTTGTAAATATAATTTTTTCAATGTAAACGTGATTTGAAAAGCTCCAATATGAATATATATTCATTTTACATATTCTGTAATATGTTAATATTTTCATGGAACTCGGAAATTCTGCAGCTGTCACTGAGATAATGATTGAGACGCCTTTGATAAGTTATGTTAGGGTGAGAGTGAACATGTTGCTATGCATCACTTTGACATACGAGGCAGCTACTATTTATATCCACCAAGATTCATTCAAATATATATGTCTAACCTGAGCTTGAAACATTCAAGTGATTCCACAATTCATCTCAAATAATTTTGTCGACATTATTCCCAAACCAGTATTTACCCAGGCCTTTTCTGAATCAAAACTAATCCAATGTGTTTTTAGACAATTGTGAAGAGCCCTTTAACCCGGGATTCAACCTGGTAAGCGGCAGCTTGCTGAACCTTGAATCTGGAGTAACGCTCCGTCTTCCATGAAAAAAATTATTCTTTAAGAATATTTAAAATTCACATCAAGTTACGGAAAATTCATATGTTGATTATAGTTAAAATAGACAAGAAAAGATCTAGATGCTAAACTTTCGGAGTTGTAGCATACGCTGTATATAAATAATTGTGTCGGTGGCTCATGTTGTTCTGTACTGTTCTGTCATGTTCTGTCGTACTCTGTCCTGTTCTGTCCTGCTCTGCTCTGCTCTGTCCTGCTCTGCCCTGCTCTGTCCTGTTCTGTCCTACTCTGCCCAACTCAGCCCTGCTCCTTCCGGTGCGCCACAGTATTAGGAAAGCCGTACGTCGATTAGGCAGGAAAGCTTACATTGATTAGGTATGAAGGCTGTATGGCTAGAGCTCTCTGTTCCCGGATGCATGAAATGGAGTTAGGGTATGTTCTCCAGGTGCAAGGATGGAAGACATAGAGGTTAAAGTAAGGAATGTAGTGTTAATGAATCAGCTCAGTGTCTGCCTCTCTGTACGTGGAAACTATATTTCCAATGGTGTGATCGAGGGGTAGTTGGAGAATTATAAGTTAGCACTAGATATGATAAGGAATCAGTAAGGGTCTCGGTCATGGGTGGTGTTCTCCCAAGGTTAAAAGTTGACAGCCAGCAGATGTCGAGTGTGACTGATAAGAACCAATGTCTTGAAAAGTATTGTATGAATAATACAATATCATTCATGTATGACTGGCACTCTTACATTGGCAAGCTCACCATGTATGCAAGAGATGGCGTTCATCTCTCTAACGAGGTGATGAGAGGAATACAAACTCATTGCAGGAAATTGTGTGAGAATTTAAAGGTTTAATAGCTGTATGGATATAAATAACTGCAAAAATAAAGAAAACTGTTCCCCTTGTGTTAAAAAAAACTGTCTTTGTCTACTTTTTTTAATTCTTCTGAGAATCTAGTATGTAGTGATCACTTCCCTCCCTAACTCGCCTGTCTTCCAGGTACGTGAGGTTTAATTCCAGTAGTCTCTCCTCATAGCTCATGGCCCTCAGTTCGGGCACTAGTCTGGTGGCAAATCTCTGAACCTTCTCTAATTTAGTTTTATGTTTGATGAGATATGGACTCCATGCTGGAGCTGCATACTCCAGGATTGGTCTGAGACACATGACATAAAAGATTCTGAATGATACGTTACACAAGTTTCTAAAGGCCGTTCTTTTGTTGGCCAACCTGGCATATACCGATTATGTTTTCCTCTTGATGTGGGTTTCAGGGAACAGGTCTGGAGTAATATCAACCCCTCAAGTCTTTCTCTCTCACTCTCTCTGATTCCAGAAGAATTTCCTCTCCCAAATGATACCTTGTATCTGGCTTCCTGCTCCCTACACCTATCTTCATTACGTTACATTTGCTCGGGTTATACTCTAACAATCATTTGTTGGACCGTTCCCTCAGTTTGTCCAGGTCTTCTTGAAGTCTTCTTGATTGTATTTGATGGTGTAGTGCAGATTGTACATTGAGTAGTGTCACATAGATCTTTTCGTGGAGTGTGTTTTGTGTACCATCATGACAGGTGACATTGTATTTTGTTGAATAGTTTCGTATAGTATTTTGTTACGCCACGAAACACTGCCTCCTAAGCTCAATGTCATTTCGTACAGGGACGCGTTGTGTAGTACTGAACCGTGTAGACATATGAACAAGTAATGAGGTTGTACGATAGATTATAACCCACGTATTTGAACCCAGGCCCGCACATTACCGTCTGGACCAGGCCTGCACAACTTTTAAAATAATACGGGGCTAAACTACTCAAAGGAAACCAGATTTGGGCAGCGAGTGAAAAACGTCATTTATCCAATATCATTAATATCGCTTCAATATTAATGACATCAGATAATGTAATCAATAATAATAGTAAAAATAATAATAATAATAATAATAATAATAATAATAATAATAATAATAATAATAATAATAATAATAATAATAATAATATTAGATTTTCACATTATATTAAAATTTCAAACATAATTATATAAAAAATTATATATTTCTCACTTGAAACAAAATTCCATTTATAAAATACTTTAGTCCAAGTGATTTAGTTTCGTAATCATCTCATTAACCTAATGAGAGGCATAACACCCTTTACACTAACAAGCTTGTTGGGTTCTTGCGTCATGGTTGCAGTAGACATCTTCAAGATGTCTTCTAAATGGTCATTATTCAGACAAGAACGTTATTAGTTTTTTGTATTCATGATAGAAAATGCTCATAAATATATGTACTTCCAAAAATGTTGAGCGTTTTAAGAGCAGCTGTCAGGGGCGGCCTGATAGCTGAGGGGACAGCGCTTTGGATTCGTAGTCCTGAGGTTCCGAGTTCGATTCCCGGTGGAGGCGCAAACAAATGGGCAGAGTTTCTTTCACCCTGATGCCCGTTACCTAGCAGTAAATAGGTACCTGAGAGTTAGACAGCTGCTACGGGCTGCTTCCTGGGGGTGTGTAACAAAAAGGAGGCCTGGTCGAGGACCGGGCCGCGGGGACACTAAACCCCGAAATCATTTCAAGACAATCTCAAGATAGATAGCTGTTCCTAGATTTTTGTGTATTTTTCAGTGTCCAGATTTCTGTAAAATTCCTGTAGACTGCTTTCTTGGTGCTTGTTCTGTAATTTGGCGAACACTAGTAACGTTTAACTGTAATTGGAATAGCCTGTTGGATATATAAGATCCATATAAAATGGATCTTCAAGTGATTTTTTTATTATTATTAAAATGAGTCTTCTGTAAATTTGTTCAAACGAACCATAAATTTTCAGAGCATATTTATCTCCTAGGTAGCTGTGCTTGTCCTGGGGGTGTGGTGACCTCAAATGTGAAAGTGACACATTTCATATTTCAGTAGCTGACTTATAAAAAGCTTCAGTTTCATTTTGAGAGTTTTCATTGCTGCAAAAAGTTTAATTATACAAAAACAAGTTTCCCTGAAAATTAGTAATGAGGTTATTTAGATGTGTTTATCGCCATTGAAGCTCATTATTAACAACTCATCTCCAAGCTCAGGAAATTGTCTTAGTTCCTCTTATAAGAATTTGACAGTACAACTTCCTCTTATTTAAACACGAAACACTTGATCTCCGTCCATCGTCTTTAATCACCTTCCTCAGAACGGTTATAAAGGTCGTGCACCCGCGTCTATCTCTTAAAATAAAAACTCCGAATATCTATGATGTTCAGCTCCTGTGAGAGACGGAGGTAGTCTAACAATAGGAACTCCCACTGGAGCGTTACCCAATCAAACTTCAAATTTTGCTACTCTGAACCTTTAGAGGATGTATTCAGATATCAGTGGTATAATACAAAAAACTATTGTCGACTACTTCCATGCATGCAGTGGCAGAAATTTGGGAAAACAACAAAATGCCCCCATTTCTACCTGCCGACTCGAGTAGAAATGGGGCGATTCACTTACATAGAAACAATTCCTAGTACTGCATTGCAATGGGTTTTTTCTAACTTAAACCCACTCTCAAACGCCACGTAAGTACATTTTATTAATAGATTCACGGCGTTATTGTGATTTCATTTGGCATTAAGGGAAGCGAGAGACAACAGATGTTCACTAGACAACAATGAGTGAAGGGGGGCTCTGCCCTGATGTGAGCGTGTGTATCCCTGATTGTGGTCGGCTCCCTTGATTGGGGGCGGCTACAGATGGGGCGGGTCGAGGATTGGGGGCGGTCCCTGTAGTGGGCGGCTCCGTGATTGCGGGCGGGTGACTTGAGTGTTGGCGGCTCCCTGATTGTGGGCGGCTCCCTATGATTGTGGGCGGGTGAAGAGTGGTTGGCGGCTGCATGATTGTGGGGAGGATCAAATGATGGTGGGCGCCCCCCCCCCATCTCGTCTCTTATCTTCTTCTCCCTCCTCTCCTCCCCTTCTTCTTCTTCTTCTTTTCTCTTTTCCTTCCTTTTTCCCTCCCTCTTCTCCCCTTTCCTCTTTTTTGCTTTTTCCCCCCCCCCTTTTTCCTTCTCCCTCTTCGGGTGAGGGTGTTTGTGGGACAGCACGGTGCGCACGGGGGCAAGCACCTGTTAGGAGTCATGAAATTCAAGAAAAGTCTTCACGGTGTGCTCCGCTCAGCCTCCCTCTCTTTCACACTCCCTTCTCCTCTGGTTCTTTTTATCTTCTTTCACCTTCCTATCCTATCCCATTCCGATAACAGCAGTAATAAAAAAAAAGAAAATAGAGTAAGAGATACTAAAGTGATAAGTGTTTCTTTTTTTCTCTTTTTCCTTCTCTTTTTCTTTTCCCTTTTTCCCCTCCTTCCTTTTTTCCCCCTTACCTTTTTTTTTTCTTCTCCTTTCCGTTCTTTTCGGTTCTCTGTTGTGTGCGTCCTGACCCATGCTCACCTGTTTTTTTTTTTTTTCTTTTTTTGCTCACATAGTGGTGAGATCACCGAACGCTTCGGGAGCTCGACCAAAGCTTTTTAAGCAGTTAATGAAAAGGATTTGTTATGATTTACCCCATTGGAGGACTTGTTTGTTGTAATTTCCTTTCAGGTCTTTGTGCCGACTTTGGGTTCTCGGCCTTTTAATTTTATTTTGTTGATTGATAACCGGCGGTTCGTTTGCATTCAAAGCTCAGTAAATAACGTTTACGATCGTACTGGTTCAGGTTCTTTAAATAGACCTGTCTAAGGTTTTACCTCAGTACCCTGTCCTTTCCCTCCTGTCCGTGTGGCTTCTACTCATTCTTTCGTGATGGCGACTGCCCTTTCCCTCTCGGTTTTCATTCCCTCTCTTTTATCCTGTTCCCTTTTTTTTCCCCCCTGTTGTTTTTCTCCTTACATGCTCTCCCCTGTTTTATCCCCTTTCGCATTGCTTATTTCCCTATCCTGACTGGCAGTCAATTTTATATATAACCCACATACAAATAAGTACTCCCCAGTCTTGGCCCGTTTTAATTTTTTTCTCTGTTGCTTCTCATTTCTATTAGCCTTTCTGGATTAACGTTGTGGGACACGAATAATTCGGAGATTACGATTCTCCTCTTCCCTTTTTATTGGTTGCAGATTCATCCGAACGATCCTCACGCTTGTATGCAGAAGCAAATGTTCGAAGTCCCATTGTAAGATTACTAGACATATTTACGTTGATTTAATAACATTATTGTGAAAGTTCTAATTTGATGATGTGACAACACTTTGATGCTATATGAAATATAACTTTAGTTTTCAATGCCCCCAGAAAGTATTGGGCTTTGAAATTGTGGCTACAATGGAAGTGAGATTCCGTCGGAAAGGCCCCTCCCACCCCGCACCCCGCATCATTGCGACTGTGATGCCACTACACCAAAGATTGGATATGGTAAAGCCTTCGACCCACTAGACATCTTCCGAACAGGTCATAGTCGAATTAATGAGACATACTTTGAAAGCAACGATTCTATTTTTCCCCTCCCCCCTCGCCCTCTTCCTTTGTCCCCCCCCTTTTGCTCACCGTTTCCCGCGCTTCCTTTTTTTCCCCGATACTCGTCTCCGTTTAACTAGGAGTAATAGGAGTCTCCCCTTCTACCGGCTAATATTTCCTGCATACCCCAAAATTCTTAATAACCTACACTTTATTCTTGGGAGCTCTTACCATCAAACTGTATCGAGATTTTACCTTTCCCAACTCGATATTTTGGCCATACTGATCCGATTTTTTTGGGATCCCTTTATTTTGACTAAACGATCCTCGATATTTCCACTGCGCCCTTCCTTGACAGGGATTGCACCTATCAGTTTTCTCATCGGTCTGGATTCCTTGTGGGTTTATAGATTAGAGGACTTAGGGTCACCTCGTACGCCAGACCCACCAAGGGGGTACCCGAGGAACCACCAAGGGGGCCACAGGACAAAATTTAAAAATGGGGGACCAGGACCCAAGGGGGTCATTGTACCACATGGGCTCCATGGACCACCACCGGGGTCCATGCGACCACCATAGCGGGTTCCAATGGACCGATTACCAGTGAGGTCTGTGGACCACACAAGGGGATCCATGGAGGACCACCCGCAGGTCTGTGGACGCAACAACATTGTCCCACCGCAGCATCTCCGTTTTCATTTATTTGCCCTTCTTTTCGCTCAAGTTATGTAACTTTTCTTTTATTTGGCCATTTCGTCTCTGTTCCTTTGTTTTTTACCTTTTTTTTTCCTTTTTTTATACGTCCCTTTTTTGTGTGCCTTTTTACTGTTTATTTTTTTCCCTATTCTCCCCCCTTTTAGCTGCTTCTCGTCCTCTCTTTGTGCGTCTGATTAAAATAAAGTAAACAAAACAATTAAAAACAAGCCGATGAAAATGAAACTAAAAAACCACGCGGTAATATGCAAAAACACCCAAAAATCACAAAAGAGTCCCTACAATCCTAAACTTTTTCTTAAAAACACGTTTCCCAACTGCGCTAACCATTGTTCTGAATTGTTTCCAACCCCTATATTGAACTCAGCGATATTTACGTGACATGATTCCTTCCCTCCTTAACACCTAGTTTTCGCCCTCTCCCTTTTCACACTCTGTACGCCATCTGCCGCTCTGTGGACCCCACCTAAAGCCGGGTACATGGTTTAGTTTATTTCCCCCTTACGGTATCACCAAAGTTCCCCCGTCTTCCCCTTTTCCTAATTCTCTTTTTTTGCCCCCTTCTTGCCCCCCCTATTGAATTGCCTCCTCCCTCCTTTTTTTTTTCATTTTCCTTTTCCCCTTTTCTTGGTTTGTTTCTTTTCCCCTTTTCTTGTCCCCCCCCCCCCCCCTCTCCCCCCCTTTTTTTTTTTTTAAAAAAAAAAAAAAAAATCCCCCCCCTTTCCCCCTTTTTCCCCTCTTTTTTGTTTTTTTTTTTCTAGGTCCTTCCCCCCCCTCTGTCCCCTTTCCCTCCTCTTCTTTTTCTTTCTCCTTTTTTCACTTTTTTCCCCCCCCCCCTCCTTTTTTCTCCTTCATTCCTCTTTCGTTCCCCTGTTTCCGTTTGTCCTTCATATTTCCCCTTTTCCCCTCCTCCTCTTCTTCACCACCTTTCTCTTCTTCACTACCTTTCTCTTCTTCACCACTTTTCTACACCACCACTTTTCTCCACCACCCCCCACCCTTTTCCCCTTTTTACCTTTCCTTTCGCTTGTTCTTTTCCTTTTCTTTTTTTTTCCCCCTGCCCTTATTATTGTCTTTTCCTTCGTTTTCCCCACCCCCCCCCAAAAAAATTCCCCCCCCCCCCCTTCCCTTCACCTTTTCGTAAGGCCAATGTGTCGTTGGCGTGTCCGTTCAAGCCCACCTATTCCAACTATATCGAATTTGCCCCCCCGCAAGTGACATCAGGTTCGTGGCTCCCTCCCCCCCTTTTTAACAAATACCTCTAATCTAATATCCTTTTTTGTTGAATTGTACTGCAATTTGACCCTGTTCCCCTTGGTTTGCAAGGGGTTCCACAGACGTCCCATTAAATCCCCTTTAAATTTACTAAAACCATTTGTGTATGAAGCAAAAGAACTACTGCACCATGTTTTCATTTCCTGAGGAAGTATTCCGAGCTTTTTTTGTAGTGTTACCTCACCTCCACATTGTATCTCTATTTTTCTCGATTAATGTCACTTGCTAATAGCACCGATGAATTCTTGCGCTCAAGGTCTCTCTTTGTTTTTTTTCCTACCGCTGACCCACGTTCCTTGTTCCTTTATTGCAACAATTGTCATATTATTATTGATCGATTCGTTTTACCTCTTGAGTACATCTTGAGGCATCTTATTGACAAGTTTAGACTCACGGGTTGCAAGACATATTGATTTGTAACCCGATACGTGCAATCTATTCCTTTCGAGCGCCTTTTTATCCTTGACCTTCATTTCATTCCCCCCCCTCATACAGGGTTCGCCCCAAGGCAATT
>WNGS01003698.1:59773-76085 GCA_020271785.1 Procambarus virginalis
GGAGGTGTTGGGGAGATAAGCGGGGCAAGGAGGGCTGATTTGGGGAGGGAGTAACCTGAGAAGCAGTTGTGAGAAGCTGGTTATCCTGGGGTGGATTAGCAGTGGGGTGTGTAACTATGCTCAATGGGAAGAGTTGTATCGTGGAAGTTTGCTTGCTCTGTGGGCTACCTGCTCCTCCTTCGTCATGAATGTCAATATATACATTGTAGTAATTTTCGCTATCTCTGAGTAAGTGTTTGTGATCAGTATGTAGTCCACTGCCACTTCGTTATTAAACTGTACCAGGACAGGTCGTTCCTGTTACAGTTGTATGGCCCAATACGTCGGTGGATTTCCACCTCACTCCCTGCCAAAGGGCTCTCATGTCCCTCAAAACCCCTGTAGTTCCAAATCCTCAATCTCCATCCTTTCCTGCCTCGATGGTGCCCTGGCTTCAAGCATCCATGGATTATGATTGCCTCTTTCTCAGTTCAGGTTCATGCTGGTAGCCCCTCCCTGGCTGACCCCCCCCCCTCCCACTCCCGCTACTCCACCTTCTACTACTCCCCTTCCCTGCCAAGCCTCCCCTATTCCTGCAAATTCCAAATTAAAATAGTTATTTCTCCTTGCCATTCTACCCTGCTCTTCCTGATTTCCTCTTGAATATAATCCATAAACTCTTCTTTGAGTCTTTACCTCATCCTGTATCTTATTAAAGTTTCACTTTTAATCCCTTGATTAGATCATCTATCCAAACATCCCTCTTCTCTACAAAATTTCCCAATCATATTCTCCACAAACCTATCTTCTTCTTCAATCATAATACTGCTGGAACTAGACGCCCTTCCTGACCTATCATGGCTATAATTCCAACCTTACCCACAGGGGGCTCCAAGTATCTTACCGTCCTGCTAACACAATAGGTGAGTGAATCGCCAAGGGTCTCCCACGCGGTGATGGGTTGCTGCCAGGGATGAGGTCACGGTCAGAGGTGAGGTCATGGTCAGAGTCGGTGAGGCCCTCTCCACGCTGCACACTGCCACAGTACTTCACTATTTTCAAATACGCTACTTATATTGTTTTCTTCACTACCTTATGGCTTTGGTCAAAACCAAGGGTTTTTTCATTCACTTGTACACACTTTTTCACTTCGAAGTTGCCTGATTACCCCTCCCACTCCACTAGTGAACCCGGAGCTCCCAATACCCACGTCCACCCAACACGATGGTCACAGCACAAGTAGTATGTATGTATGTATGTATGTATGTATGTATGTATGTATGTATGTATGTATGTATGTATGTATGTATGTATGTATGTGTGACTTCATTTGGAATCAGGTTAGCTGATTTGTGGAACAAGATTAGGATTTTGTGTAACGTTTGAGGTCTGGGAATGATTATCATATGAATAGATAAGGTATCTAGTATCCAGTTGAGTTGGCAGATGTATGAATTTTTGTGAGACATTTGGGTAACAACATAATGATGCAGATTTACATTATAGAAAATGCGGTTGTTTGCGTATACTAGAATAGTAAATGTTGTGTAGTTTTTATTTATAAAAGCAGTGTCGTGATGAGGCACCTCACAGCTAGTATTGCAATTTTCAATAAACATAGTTAAGACAGAAAACTAGAATAATTACGCAACAATTACCTATATGCGTGTGTGCGTGAGAGAGAGATGTGGCTGATTAGGGATGAAAATTCAACACTTAGTGGGCTTAGGAAACAAACGCCTTCAATGAAGAGCTGAGATACATGTTATATATTGTTAATCTATTATAAGAGCTGAAGTGTATATAAATCTTACATGAATATGGAGACAAGAAGAATGAATTAACAAAAATATATGCGTGATAAGGGTTTGATAAATTATTTGATGGGGTATTTGTTGGGATGAAACTTCCATATCTAGGGGTTAATGAGTTTTATTAATAGTTGAAGAGTGAGATGATTGAATTGGAAGTGTTTTAAATTCAAGGGGATGTAAATGAGAACGATGTATTTTTTTTTAAACATAACATATATTTTGTCGCTAGCCTGGAGATTTTAGTGAAATGAAAATGGTTCCAAAGTCTCCTTTAAGTATGTGTATGTGTTAGGTTAGGTTGGTTAGTCTTACGACTTGAAGATTACTAAATACAACACCTCTGTAGATTTCTATGCTTAGTGTTGTGTATCCAAATTATTTCCATTAAATATATTGGATCTGTTTGTTTGTTAACCTTTGTCTGTCAACCTTGATGAGGTTAAGTCTGGGTTAGGTTAAATAAGGTTAATGAATTGAATATATTAACAAGGGAACAATAAGCAAGATATAAGTTGATACAAGACCTCATTGGGCTGCCTGTGACGTCACAAACACACACACACACACACAAGCAAACAAAGCCAAGACCGAACCAAAGCTGCTCCACAGTCACATCAGAAGGAAAACAACAGTGAAAGAACAGGTATTGAAACTTAGAACAGGCGAGGACAGGTATACAGAGAATGACAAAGAGGTGTGTGAAGAACTCAACAAGAGGTTCCAGGAGGTCTTCACAACAGAACAAGGTGAGGTCACTGTGCTAGGAGAAAGGGAGGTAAACCAGGCGGCCTTGAAAGAGTTCGCAATTACGAGAGAGGAGGTCAAGAGACACCTGCTGGATCTGGATGTTAGAAAGGCTGTTGGGCCAGACGGGATCTCACCTTGGGTACTGAAAGAGTGTGCAGAGGCACTTTGCTTGCCACTCTCCATAGTGTATAGTAAGTCACTGGAGACAGGAGATCTACCAGAAATATGGAAGACGGCGAATGTGGTCCCAATATACAAAAAGGGCGACAGGCAAGAGGCACTGAACTACAGGCCAGTGTCCTTGACTTGTTTACCATGCAAGGTGATGGAGAAGATCGTGAGAAAAAACCTGGTAACACATCTGGAGAGAAGGGACTTCGTGACAAATTGCCAACATGGGTTCAGGGAGGGTAAATCTTGCCTTACAGGATTGATAGAGTTCTACGATCAGGTGACAAAGATTAAGCAAGAAAGAGAGGGCTGGGCAGATTGCATTTTCTTGGATTGTCGGAAAGCCTTTGACCCAGTACCACACAAGAGGCTGGTACATAAGCTGGAGAGACAGGCAGGTGTAGCTGGTAGGTGCTCCAGTGGATAAGAGAGTAACTAAGCAATAGGAAGCAGAGAGTTACGGTGAGGGGTGAGACCTCCGATTGGCGTGAAGTCACCAGTGGAGTCCCACAGGGCTCTGTGCTCGGTCCTATCTTGTTTCTGATATATGTAAATGATCTCCCGGAGGGTATCGATTCATTTCTCTCAATGTTTGCGGACGATGCCAAAATTATTAGAAGGATTAAAACAGAAGAGGACTGTTTGAGGCTTCAAGAAGACCTAGACAATTTGAAGGAATGGTCGAACAAATGGTTGTTAGAGTTTAACCCAACCAAATGTAATGTAATAAAGATAGGTGTAGGAAGTAGGAGGCCAGATACAAGGTACCATCTGGGAGAGGAAATTCTTCAGGAGTCAGAGAAAGAAAAAGACTTGGGGGTTGATATCACGCCAAACCTGTCTCCTGCAACACATTTCAAGAGGATAACATCAGCGGCATATGCCAGGCTGGCCAACATACGAATGGCATTCAGAAACTTGTGTAAAGAATCATTCAGAACTTTGTATACCACATATGTCAGGCCAATCCTGGAGTATGCAGCCCCAGCTTGGAGTCCATATCTAGTCAAGGATAAGACTAAACTGGAAAAGGTTCAAAGGTTTGCCATCAGACTAGTACCCGAGCTGAGAGGTATGAGCTACGAGGAGAGACTACGGGAATTAAACCTCACTTTGCTGGAAGACAGAAGAGATAGGGGGGACATGATCACCACATTTAAGATTCTGAAGGGAATTGATAGGGTAGATAAAGACAGGCTATTTAACACAAGGGGCACACGCACAAGGGGACACAGGTGGAAACTGTGTACCCAAATGAGCCACAGAGATATTAGAAAGAACTTTTTTAGTGTCAGAGTGGTTGACAAATGGAATGCATTAGGAAGTAATGTGGTGGAGGCTGACTCCATACACAGTTTCAAGTGTAGATATGATAGAGCCCAATAGGCTCAGGAATCTGTACACCTGTTGATTGACGGTTGAGAGGCGGGACCAAAGAGCCAGAGCTCAACCCCCGCAAACACAACTAGGTGAGTACACACACACACACACACACCACACACACACACACACACACACACACACACACAGTTGGAAGCCCCATTGGGAATGAGTGATCATAGTGTATTGAGTTTGAGTACTGGTTGAGCTAGGAATTATCACCCCCAAAAAGAACTGGGAACCAAAGGGCTGGCGTACCGAAAGGGAAACTATGAGGCGATGAATAAATTCCTATGGGATATACATTGGGACACAGAACTCGGAACCAAGTCCGTACAAGACATGATGGACTATGTCACCCAAAAATGTCAGGAGGCTGTAAGTAGGTTTGTTCCAGCCCGACAGGAAAAAACAGAGAAGCAAGGAAGAATCCGTGGTTAAATAGGGAATGTATGAAAGTAAAGGAGCTAAACAAAAGGGCATGGAGGAACTTTGTAATAACAGAACACCAGAAAGTAGAGAGAGATACCAGAGAACCAGGAACGAGTATGTCAGTGTGAGAAGAGCAGCTGAGAAAAGGTATGAAAATGATATAGCTAATAAAGCCAAGACTGAACCAAAGCTACTACACAGTCACATCAGGGGAAGACAACAGTGAAGGAACAGGTGATAAAACTTAGGGTGGGCGAGGACAGGTACACAGAGAATGACAAAGAGGTGTGTGAAGAACTCAACAAAAGGTCCAGGAGGTCTTTACAATAGAACAGGGAGATGTCACGGCGCTAGAAGAGGTGGCAGCAACCAGGTGACCTTGGATAGGTTCGAAATAACAAGAGATGAGGTCAAAAGCACCTATTGGAGCTGGATGTGAGAAAAGCTGTTTGGCCGGGCGGAATCTTGCCATGGTATTGAAAGAGTGTGCAGGAGCACTTTGCTTACCACTCTCCATAGTGTATTGTAAGTCACTGGAAACGGGGGACCTACCAGAAAATTGGAAGACTGCTAATGTAGTACCAATATACAAAAANCCGGAAGCGGACCCAGACCCACGGGCATCACAAGCCGCACGTACTCGTCTTACGACTGCAGCAGCCTCAACCGCAGGGGAACCGGACCCACACAACCGGGGACCCCACAGCCACTTCAGCATCCGGGACCCGAGTCGAGGAGACAGGGCCAGGCGCAGCATCGGAAGACAGGCGAGCACGCGCTGAGGAGGGCGCAGTACAACGGGCCACTGGAGCAGCAGGACAGGCACACTAACAGGATCAGGGGATCCACCGATCTCATCTCAACAGCCGGAGGAGGGCCGGCGATATCCGGGGAAACGGCAGGGGACGCCGGGGGAGCCGCATCCACGAGCCGGTCGGGCTCCGCATCCCCGAAGTCCTCGTCCAGTGGAAGCGGAGGGAAATCCTCTTCCCGAAAGAGGTTGACAGGTGCAACCGGAACCGCCTCGCACCCTGCAGCCTGATGCCCCAACAAGCCACACCGGAAACAAGTCCGAGGCTGCCGGGCATAGTACACCCGATGTAGCATCCCAAAAGCCGGACCGAAGATGGAATGTCCGACCGCAGGCGCATGCCCAAGGTGCGAATATTCGTCCGCCTCCGGCGTACTTCCCGGAGGATAACGTATTTACCCTCACACTGACGACGTGCCCAAATCGCTGGAAATACCGCCGCAGAAGCTCTTCGGGAAACTCCAGGGGCGCCCCATGCACGCTGACATAAGTCAGCGCACCACTCCGGTCCGATATGGCGGACTGAGCCGGTACCTCCTGGCAAGGACAGCGAGCGCCCCTCGTAACGACTGAGGAAGGCACGATATACCTCCTCCGTCGCCAGCTTGATGATAACGCGACGCGCAGTCACCAGCTCAATCCCGTCAACATCTAGCACCGGGATATGCAGCAAGTCGCACAGCACCTCCGCCACCTCTGATACCCAGCACGGCCAGAGAATTCCAGTCCTACCGAGTTCACACGCTTGATTGCAGGTAGGGGACCACCCATGGTGAACCAACACCTGCCACGTCTGCACTCCGCCAGGCAGGCAACAACACTGGGGGTGGGGGGGGGCAGCTACGCCCCGCCACCTGGCGATCAAAAGGCTGACTACCCTAGCAGTCACGGAGGGACACGTCCGCACTCCACGGCTGCTCAGGGTCAACTCTCTCACTGTAGACAAGTTGTGTCCTTGGTGTAATGCGTTGTGTACTGTGGAGGATTCCGTGAGAATTAAAGTCACTAACGTCACGGGGGACACGATTGCTTAACGAGGGCATTGTTGTTCTACTGATCAGAGTTGTGATTAACGTAAATTCGTGTAATTGCAACAGTCACAGTGAGTTCATGCAGTGGAGGAATTGTCAATAGGGAGACTAACCTAGTTTTAACGAATTAACGAGCTATCGTAAATTAAGTTTTTTTTTTTTTACATGCAAGCATGAAATTATAGACAATAAATACAATAAAACAATACAATAAAAGTATACAGGAAACATTACAACAAAGAAAAACGTAAAACCACTGGCCAGAAGGACCGACAGCACAGTACAATAATAAGCATAACTGGAAAAAACACAAGAGAAACACAGAATACATCAAGTCAAGAACATTCACACAAAATCTAAGACAACGTAAACAAGCAATCATGCAAGCAAAAAATGACAAGAAAACATTACATAGTATCATGGAAACAAAGCCATTAGCACCGGTCGGAAGGACCGACAACAAAGCACGACAAGAAGTACAACATGAAAGATAACACACACACACACAAAAAAAAAACTAAGGCAGAAATATAACACACAGGGCATAATAACAACACAAAACAAACATATGAACAATAAACACGGTCTTGCAATAAACAAAGGGAGAGACACGAGCATATAACACAATAGGGCAAGCAAACAGCCAGAGGGGCATACATCACTACATAAAGCACATAAACAGGAAATCAGTCGACATACTTTCCCGGAAACCAGGCCCGCGGGAACCGCAGATTAAACGCTTCCCTGAGCATCCATCATCAAGGGTCTCGGCCATCCACTGCGGAAGCCAAAACATCCGGAACCCTGGCAACAAACACCCGCAAACAGGGGACCCAGATGGTATTACTGACGAGGCGAGTAGCCGCCAATAGTCCCCACATGCAGGGAACTTGCCCACCATGAAAGTTCTCCGGTTCATCAGACAACATCAACTCGGCAATCGCTGTCCAGTGACCCGGCAGCATCATAGACGCCGGCAACACGTTCCCCAACGCACTCCACCACAGCGCCACCTGCGGCCACCGGCACACCACCAGACGACCACAGGGAACCTGGATGGCGCGCATCCTTCCGTAATGTCACTACCAGGCCACGCCCAGCACCAGTATCCACACCATCCCTGGCAGGAGAAGCCACCACCCCCACTGTGGAGAGTCCCCTGGCGGAGAACGCACATCCGAGACATGGGCACCAGCAGGCGCAAGGACCTCCGCCACCACTAACTGCGGAGACATCGACGTATCCGGATCCACACCGTCAACACCCAAAGACCCACAGCCACTGAAGTCACTAGCATCCGGCCAGGCAGAAGACGAACGCCGGGAACGTTTGAGATCCGGCCGGATATCGTCAGAGCCAGAAGCGGACCCAGAAACACGGGTACCACTAGCCGGACGAACCGACGCCCGATGCAGAACGGCAGCAGCCTCTACCACAGGGAGAACCGCGCCACACACAGCAGGAGGCTCCGCAGCCACCCCAGCACCCAGCACAGCCGGGACCCGAGGCGCGGACACAGGGCCAGGCGCAGCATCGAAGACGAGGGAGAAGACGGCGACGCCTCACAGTTAGCACCAGGAAGGCCCACGGGAGCAGTGGGGACAGTGACAGGAGCTCGTAAATTAAGTCATTGATTAACGTAAGGGGCTGACTGTCCTGTCATGGTCAGAGTCAATTGAGCTGTCATTAAGCTATCGTAATTCGTTGGACTGATCAGACCTGTCTGCGGGCAGGGGGATTAAGCACTAGTAGCTAATTAAGGAGAATCAGCACCCGCCACTTAGTGAATTCACAGGGTGTTGGTGATGTTGTTTACACAGGGTGTCTTGTCGCTTGTGTGGTAAAGTAGTCGAACCCTCGTTAAGGCAATCTTGTCGTAAGACCGGAAGAGCCTTGTCAGTTGGATGACAGTAGGCTTTGTCAATACTCGTCTGAATTAATAGGCTATTGTAGTCACAGTAATTAATTGTGGATTGCTCTCCGAATGCTTGCCGTCTCAAGTGTGACCTAATTAATGGACTTACGAGTTATTGTTACCATTTAAGTGTTGTTGAGACACGAGTGTGTTAACGTAAATTGAATTATTGCTGACCTCTGTGGACGGTCGATTAACGTAATTGTTTAAATTCAATTAGTATAACGTTTATTATTGTTGTTGTCCTGAGAGACAAGTGTTAACGTAAGATTTTATAGTGGGTTATCATTATTGGATCACCCGCCTTGTTACTTGGTACCTCGTTGGAAGAGCAGCGAGCGCCATTCAAGTTTGTGATAATAGTATTGGTTACCGTGAGGGCCGTGACAATATTGATTGCAGGCTTGCGTCACCAGTGGGCACCCCTCTGTTCAGTTAGTGTCATTATTCAGTCCGCGACGATGGGAAGGATCCCGTGGGTCAACCAGGCTGTCGAGCAGCTGTTCTATGTGCCACTGGTGTGACAGTAAAGTAACGTAAACTCGTTGTTGTAGTAGTTCTAGTTTTTATTGAATAAATTTGTTATTTTTCTAGAAACGATCGT
Organism: Procambarus virginalis; assembly: GCA_020271785.1. Taxonomy (NCBI): domain Eukaryota; kingdom Metazoa; phylum Arthropoda; class Malacostraca; order Decapoda; family Cambaridae; genus Procambarus; species Procambarus virginalis. The sequence continues at coordinate 68,658 of WNGS01003698.1, forward strand.
TCAAGTCAAACCACACTACTATTGTCCCACTATTCATGTTCTGAAACGCCTTGCCTGCTTATGTGTAAATTAAGTCTGTATCTATAAGCTAGAGTCCAATTCACAGCACCACACTTCAAAGAAATTTGAAGTGAGTACCCGTCGGCAACCCTTTATTTGTTTTTACTAGGAGGAGCCAACGACCTAAGTGGACAGGTTTCACCCATGTGGTGAAGCCTGGCGGTTTGCTCCCGCTTTCCTATGATCTTAGGCTTTAAGTTAAATATCTGCCAGTGGCAGTTCTTTCTGTTTGAGGTCTGCCTCCCATCCGAGGTAGTTACGTTAACATAACATCAATAGGAATTCATTCTTTTGAAAAAGTCAAAGAAAAAAAATCTCACAGGTATGTAAAGTAGCAAGAAAATAGGAAGCTACCACAACCGACAATGACATAATATGAGGCGAAGACCAGGAGCTGAAACTCGCCCTGCAAGCACATTTAGATTAGAACATAGTTAAGAGATAAAATTTGTTGGAAGATACAAGAAAACATGAAGGGTGTTGGTTCAACACCCCCTCCCCCCCTCACCCAACGAGCAAATTTTAGCAAATGACAATGATTTAACAATAAATCAACGTTGATCAAATATAAACATTGATTCAACGTTAATTTAACGTTTCACGAGCATGTGTTGAACGCAGGGTATTTTTCACGTTGACACAAATGTAACAAAAGTTACTCACAGTGTGACGAATAACTAGGCAATAAATTGCAACACGAAATGATTATTTGTTATAAGGGAGATAAATACACCTGGTAAATCACGTTGTGGATACTGGGCATGCAACCTGCTCTCGCACAAGACAGCACATATGTGACATTTCTTATAGTCATTATTTCGCTTATAAATAAGTTCATATATGACATGTTCCAAGCCATATTTTTTTTCAAGGCACTAACTTTTTCTCTCAGTTTTATTAAACGATAGAGATTTTATACAAAATTTGACAATATCCTGATTTACTTTAAAATTTATTTAAATATTTTAGTTTAGTTTTATTATTTTTTATAAAACTGTAATATCAATATAGGTATAGGTTCAGTACTCATTGTAATATCTTAACATTCTAAAAAGGTTAGGTTAGGTTGTGGTTTTCTATTCAGCTTTTCAATGTAAACTCAAATATTTACAATAAATTAGTATGTCACATATGCACTTATTCATAAGAAAGATATTGACTATAAGCAAGTGCGAGAATGAGTTGTGGAGTAAGGGGGCTGTAGACACCGCGTACCCATGCAGCTGTCGTTTCCTTTCGGGATTGTAATCCTGAAATGCTGAAACAGGACATTGGTTGTTTTGGGGTCTCGTTTCCCCTTCCCTACCTATGGGCGCCTGACAGATGCGTGGACAGCGCTTCGGATTCTTAGTCCTGAGGTTCCGGGTTCGATCCCCGGTGGAGGCGGAGACAAATGGGCAAAATGTTTCTTTCATCCTGATGCCCCTGTTACCTAGCAGTAAATAGGTACCTGGGAGTTAAACAGCTGCTACGAGCTGCTTCCTGGGGGTGTGAAACAAAAAGGAGACCTGGTCGAGGACCGGGCCGCGGGGACGCTAAGCCCCAAAATCATCTCAAGATAAACCCTCGCAAAAATAAATTCTCATCTAATTCCTTCATACTTTAGTGCGTAGTAATCCAAGAAACGAAGGCTCACTAAGCAAATTAAAATGTCGCTTTAATTACCAGCAAGTCTCTCAGAGTACAGCGGTGCCACCATCTTGAGACCCACCGTGCTGGAGGTAAGTGTGGGTCAACATGTGTAGACCCACACTACCTGCTTGTAGCATGTTTAAATAAAATAAATAAATATATAAATGTTTATTCAGGTAAAGTACATACATACAAGAGGTTTTACAAAAATTGATAGATTTATAGATAGAGCTAGTACATACAATGCCTTAAGCCACTATTACGCAAAGCGTTTCGGGGCAGGAAAAACATTAAAGACTAAAACTTAATACTAGTCTTACTCAATGTATCTTTAATGTATTACTTAATGTAATACTTAATGTATACTTAATGTAATACTTAATGTAGTCTTGTAGCGTGAATCTGAACCATCTTGACTAGCGTCTCTCAACCGGGGTTTCGTGGAAGATTCTCAATGTTTATTATTTGTGTTTAAAGATACGTTTGAGTTTTTTGTGATTAAATATATTTGTTTAGATTATAAATATATTATATAATAATATTTATGCTGGTGGGGTGGTTTGACAAGAACATTATTTCAAGGGTTCCACAAGGGTAAAAATGTTGAGAAACTCTGCTCTTGACTCTCAACAATCTAACCAGTTGTTAGATCTGTTCTAACAACTGTTATCGGTACTAATCTCTTAATATTTATGTCATTAAGGAAATATATCTCAATAATGTCTTCCATATTGACCCAGATCTGAAGACTTCAAACTGTCATCATGTCTGAACAGTTGAAGTTCTCTTTGTGCCGTGCGACAAACTTATACAAATGTTATGTTATTAACATCTGACATGTTCATGTCATGATTTCCTTTTCGCTCACATACATAATTATATCACGCACATAATGGTCTGCTGCTGAACTGCTGCAGATACTCTGGTGTTTGGAGACGACACGGGTGACAAAGCGAAGTGTCAATGAAGAATTAGATGCAGTCAGTGGGAAATCCCCAATATGAGGAGCCGTCGTGACTAGAAGAACAGCTTTGTCTATCTTGGACACAATACCGAGCATTATTGAGATAATATTCTCCATTGTGGAAATATTCCAGTTGTCGTATTTGTAGTATTTTGAGGAAACTGAAGAAGAGGCTGTGGCAACAGTCTACATCCTACACATCCTTCAGACTGACACCGTCAATTACATTTTAATCTTGAGTTCCCACACTTAAGACTATATGCATCAGAGGTAAAAATGGCACTCTAAGTCTCATTAATATTTATTTTATTACATTTTACAAGCATAACATACATAATATTAATTCCTCATTTATATATTCCATTACATTATATATTCCATTACATTATACAGAATCAAGATGAATATATACACAGTTCAGCCCTGAATAAATTCACTTTATCAACATTTAAAGATTTATTTTCTAAATGCAAATCATATAAACAATCAGTAAGCAAAAAATTTCATTTTCACAGTCTAGCTGACTGGTAACAGTTTGGCTGTCTAGTAACAGTGTAGCTGACTGGTAACAGTCTAGCTGACTGGTAACAGTTTGGCTGTCTAGTAACAGTCTAGTTGACTGGTAACAGTCTAGCTGATTGGTAACAGTTTAGCTGTCTAGTAACAGTTTAGCTGTCTAGTAACAGTCTAGCTGTCTAGTAACAGTCTAGCTGACTGGTAACAGTTTAGCTGTCTAGTAACAGTCTAGCTGACTGGTAACAGTCTGGCTAGTAATAGTGGTAGTTGTTGATGTGGTAGTTGTTGATGTGGTGGTTGTTGATGTCGTGGTTGTTGATGTCGTGGTTGTTGATGTCGTGGTTGTTGATGTCGTGGTTGTTGATGTGGTGGTTGTTACTGTGGTAGTTGTTGGTGTGGTAGCTGTTGATGTCGTGGTTGTTGATGTGGTGGTTGTTGATGTCGTGGTTGTTGATGTCGTGGTTGTTGATGTGGTGGTTGTTGATGTGGTGGTTGTTGATGTGGTGGTTGTTGATGTGGTGGTTGTTGATGTGGGGGTGTTGTTTGTTGTGGTTGTTTGTGTGGTGGTTGTTGATGTGGTGGTTGTTGATGTCGTGGTTGTTGATGTGGTGGTTGTTGATGTGGTGGTTGTTACTGTGGTAGTTGTTGGTGTGGTAGCTGCTGATGTCGTGGTTGTTGATGTCGTGGTTGTTGATGTGGTGGTTGTTGATGTGGTTGATGTTGATGTGATGGTTGTTGATGTGGTGGTTGTTGACGTGGTAGTTGTTAATATGGTGGTTGTTGACGTGGGGGTTGTTAATGTGGTAGTTGTTGATGTGATGGTTGTTGATGTAGTGGTTGATGATGTGATCGTCGTTAATGTGGTGGTTGTTAATGTGGTTGTGGCAGTTATTCAAGTTCCCGATAGCAATGTACTTAATAAGTTTAGGGATGGCACAAGTTGGAGCAAGAGTTACCTGAGACACATCGACCAGTTTGGTAGTCAAAGTGTTGTCCGCTACTACAGTTAAAGTGTAAGTTTGGGTCCACAGGTCCCTCTTCAACGCATATATAGTGCTTGGTGCAGTCTGTGGGGTCTGGGGCCTGCACGATCCCTGGCTGACAGTAAGGAACACACGAGACTGTGCAACACACTTCCTTGTCATTGACACAGTTTACACCGTCGAAGTAGGGCGCGTCACTGGTACAGTGAAGTGTGTGTGGTAGTCCAGCAATACAAATATAGAATGTACCACAATCGAATGGATCTCTAATCAAGCTGAAGTTGCCGTTGCAGGTATTGTGGCAGTCTGTAGGCTTGCAGGAAGCTTCACAACCGTCTAAAGGTGTTAGGCTACATTCAAGTATATCTGGATCAAAATAATTGCCACTTGGGCAGGGAACAGCGCGATCCGAATGAATACCATCATCAATACAGATGTAATAGTTGGTGCAGTTCATGGGATCAGGTACTTTGTCAAGAGGATTTTTCCCACTACAGTCGGGTTGACAGGAATCTTGCTGGAGAATTCCAACGGCGCACACCACCTGATTGAAGGAGAGCAGAAATGTTATGATATTTATTGATAATGGTCCGAGTTAATAATGGTATTATTAAGTCGGACCGTTAATAATATATTCGGACATATTACATATTGGAGGCATCCAATATGTAAAATGTGTAAATATTTTAACTGTAATAAACCTCAGCCCCGAGAGGTGGGACGTGTATTTAGGAGGTTGGAAGCATTTCTTCATTAATTACCCCCGACAATGCCCCTCGGGTTGTCCTGGGGCCCATACTGTTCCTCACCGCCAGGGCAATGATGAGAAGACTGCGCTAATCATGTTGGACGACCTGGACACCTGACGCTGGACGGTACTGGACTACCGGCTCTTTTATGTTTCTTTCGGCACGTGACGTGAGAAAGACAAACAGGTGTGCTGTATTGGGGGTGCAGGTGTCCTCTGGGTACAGGTGTATACTGAACCAGCTGCTGCCATGGCTTCAACACATATACCCGGAGGCTTATCACAGTGTGGGTTTCGACAGGGGGAGGGACCCATTGTGATCCGGCGACGTCATTCTGCACTACAAAAAGCTCAGGTTACAGATGTCAACAAGACTCACTCTCCGGAATAAGCGAAAGTTTACATAAACTCACACAGTATAGAGACGAGAAGGCTAGAGTAATCATTGTGAGTGATTGGACGTTGTTCCACCTGTTTTGGGCCGGGAATATGAACTTGCATTGTTCCGGAATTCCTATCGAGACTAAACTATTTCGGCAGATATTTCCCATTGATAATTGATTTCCTATATGTTTCCATATTAGAATGAAAATATAATGTTCGAAATGTTAATATACTCAGGCTGTGTTTATTCCATTAAACGGCCAACCCCAAAGACAAATTCGTTAATGTTAGAATGTTGTTCATTAATAATAGGAACGTTCTCAAGTATAAATAAAAATTATTATATATTTACATAATGTACATATATAGGCGTTGGTTGGGTTAGTGAATGGTTAGGCTCTGTTGACACTTATTTGTAGTTCCAGTTCGTGAGTACTGTAAATGTTCTGCATTTACAGAGTTGTGATTCTAACAGACGTCGTCTGCGAAGCACTGTTCGAGAATTGTTCAAACGTCATCATTTGAAAGTCGTGTACTCACCTAGTTGTACTCACCTAGTTGTGCTTGCGGGGGTTGAGCTCTGGCTCTTTGATCCCGCCACTCAACTGTCAATCAACTGGTGAACAGATTTCTGAGCCTACTAGGCTTCGTCTAATTTACATTTACAAATTTACACCACATCACTACTTAAAGTATTCCATTTGTTAACTACTCTGACACTGTCCCTTGTTCGTGTTCCACCCGTGCTAAATAGTTTGTGTTTGTCCACCCTGTCAATTCCCTTGAGAATTTTGTAGGTAGTTATCATGTCTCACCCTTGCTCCCCTGTTTTCTAGGGATGTGAGGTTCAGCTCCCTTAACTTTCCTTGTAGCTCATACCTCTCAGTTCCGAGACTAGTCTGGGGGGCATATCTCTGAATCTTCTCTAACTCTGTCTTGTGTTTAACTAGGCATGGACTTCAGGCTGGAGCTGCATACTCCAGGATTGGTCTTACATAAGTGGTATACAGGGTGCTGAACGAGTCCTTACACAAGTTTCTAAAAGCAGTTCTTATGTTGGCCAGTCTAGCATATGCCGCTGATGATATCCTTTTGATGTGGGCCTCTGAGGACAGGTTCGGTGTGTTATCAACCCCCAGATCCTTCTCTCTATTTGACTCTTGCAGGATATTACCTCCCAGATGGTACCTTGAGTTCAGCCTTCTGCTCTCTTCGCCTAATTTCATTACTTAACACTTTTCGGAGTTTCTTTTCTGAGCAGCCATTTCTAGACCATTCCTCCAGTTTCTTCAGGTCGTCCTGTAGTCTCTGTCTATTTTCATCTGTCCTGATTCTTCTCATAATTTTTGCAACATCAGCAAAAATTGAGAAGAATGAGTCTATACCCTTTGGAAGATCGTTAACATATATTAGAAACAGGATGGATTCAAGTACAGAACCCTGTGGGACTCCGCTGGTGACATCCACTCTGATGTCTCCCCTTCACAGTTACTCGCTTATTCCTGTTGCCTTGATACTCCTTTATCCACTGGAGCACCTTACCTTTTACTCCTGCCTATTGATCCAACTTTTGTAACAGCCTTTTTATGGGTACTGTGTCAAAGGCTTTCTGGCAGTACAAGAAAATGCAGTCTGCCCACCCTTCTCTTTCTTGCCTAATTTTTGTAGCTTGGTCACAGAATTCTATTAAACATGTGAGGCACGATTTACCATCTCTGAACTCATGCTGATGGTGTGTTACAAAGCTACTACCCTCAAGAGGCTCTATGAGCCTTTTCCTCAAGATCTTTTCTCTGTTGTTGGTGTGTGTGTGTTTGTATGTATGTATGTATGTATGTATGTATGTATGTATGTATGTATGTATGTATGTATGTATGTATGTATGTATGTGTATGTATGCATGTATGCATGTATGTATGTATGTATGTATGTATGTATGTATGTATGTATGTATGTATGTATTTATGTATGTATGTATGTATGTATCTCACCTATATGTGTCTGCAGGATCATGCATTGACTCTTGGATCCCGCCTTTCGAGCATCAGTTGTTTTACAGCAATGACTCCTGCCCATTTCCCTATCATACCTGGTTTAAAATTATGAATTGTATTTGCTTCCACAACCTGTTCCTTAAGTGC
>WNGS01003698.1:103463-170477 GCA_020271785.1 Procambarus virginalis
AAATTAGGCAAGAAAGAGAGGGCTGGGCAGACTACATATTTTTGGATTGCCAGAAAGCTTTTGACCCAGTATCACATAAGAGACTAGTGCACAAACTAGGCAGGCAGGAGTGAAAGGGAAGGTACTCCACTGGATAAGAGAGTACCTAAGCAACAGGACACGGCGAGTCACTGTGAGGGGTGAGGTCTCATTAGAACTGCTTTCAGAAACCTGTGTAAAGAATCTTTCAGAACCTTGTGTACCACGTATGTAAGACCAATCCTGGAGTATGCGGGCCGCAGCATGGAGCCCGTACCTTGTAAAGCACCAAGACGAAACTGGAAAAAGTTCAGAGGTATGTCACTAGTCTAGTCACAGAACTAAGAGGTATGAATTACAAGAAAAGGCTGAGGGAATTGCACCTCACGTCGCTGGAAGACAGAAGAGCTCGGAAAGACATGATCACCACATGCAAGATTCTCAGGGGAATTGACAGGGTAGACAAGCATGGAATATTTAACACGGGTGGTACACGAACACAGGTGGTGGCTGAGTACCCAAACGAGCCACAGAGACATTAGAAAGATCTTTTTCAGTGTCAGAGTAGTAAGAAAATGGAATGCACTAGGAAGTGATGTGGTGGAGGCTGACTCCATACACAGTTTCAAATGTAGACATAATAGAGCCCAGTAGCCTCAGGCATCTGTACGCAGTTGATTGACAGTTGAGAGGCGGGACCAAAGAGCCAAAGCTCAACCCCTGCAAGCACAACTAGGTGAGTACACACACACAAACTGCTTTATGATTAATAAAACAAACAGTGGACAAAAAAGTGAGGGATGATTACCAGCTTCATATTTCACAGCGTTACACAGATAACAAGATGATTATGGACACAAAAGCGAGGAGTAAAAGTGGCTTTAGTGATAAGGACTCTGAACTGCGGTTGAATTGTCATATAGGGTTTGAATTAGGGTCGAATTTAGGCATATGTTAAACACCCTACAGCCGAGGGCCTCACGATCTGAACCCTTCACACGACGTCGAGACAGACAATTATAGACAGTTCGTTGTGGGATGTTGAGTGTTTGCTGGGAAGGGGTTCATAAAATCTTAGATTATAAATGTTTAAGTCTATGGTAGCACAATGCTCAAGGGTAATGTGCTTTCCATGGCTAATGAGGATTTAAATGAACTGCAGGCTTATGCCACAAGTAAAACTGTTTGCACTTGTATTAGTATATAGAAAATATTAAACTGTTCTAACTGGAACAATATCCAAGTGTAACGTTAATTCAACATTGAATCAACGTTATCTACGGTGATTTAGAGTTAAATAAACGTTGATTTAGCGTTAAATAAACATTGATTTAGCGTTAAATAAACGTTGATTTAGCGTTAAATAAACGTTGATTTGACGTTTAATTAACGTCACTCTCTATTAGGCCAATTGGGTTGTAGCTTATCTCTTGAGGATATCATTCATAATATTCCTCAATTAACAATTATCATAAGGGGAAACTCTAATTTCTAAAAGCGTAGGGCCTCTCTGTGTTAAAATAGGTTAAATTATTACACGACAACGTCACAGGAGAAATAAACAAGGGTGGCTGGATGGTTTAGATGAGATTGTTTTACTAACATCCGAAAACAATAGATGAGAAAGGAATATGATTATGTAAATGAAGCCAGTGTGGACACCCTCGAGAAAGCAGCAGAACAAAATACATCTTGGAGCAAAGTTACTCGTCATAGGGAACTTCATATATGGGAGATAAAATTACAAATTAATGAACCCAGTGGAAGGAGATAATTTTGTGTAACTGCAGCTAATGAAAAGAGACAAACAAGAGGCGTATATGACGCTACAGCAAGAACAGAGCTGATCTCTGCTCAGGATGAGACAGACATCAGTTGCAGGTAGATATATGTCCCCTCCTTTCATTCGCATTAAATACACAATAACGAAAGATATCTGAAGAAATACTGAGGCAATGTACTAGGCTGGAACTCTTACCTCCACACCTGAGTGTAGGGAGGAGAGAACCATCCCCACACCTGAGTGTAGGGATGAGAGAACTATTCCCACACCTGAGTGTTGGGATGAGCGAACCATCCCCACACCTGAGTGTGTGGATAAGAGAACCATCCCCCACACCTGAGTGTGTGGATAAAAGAACCATCCCCCACACCTGAGTGTAGAGGATGGTTCTCGAACAACCGGGATTATGGTACTGGCTGGTACCCTCCAATCCCCCAAGTGTGACAGCATACTGGGAAGATACTATAACTTAAAAAAATTACGCTTAGGTAATTAAAGTGATCCATTTAAGAAATCATTTGTGAGCTGTATGATGTGTACTGAGCCTCGTGTTGAAGAGAGTGTGATCCCACAGTCTGGGGTGGCCATTAGGTCAGTGAGGACGTTAACGCCTCTATGGTTGCGTCAACCACAATTGACGTCAACACGGGAAATTACGAGGGGCGCCAGGTGATAAACACTTTTGTTGTGGTTATGTGAGGGGTGTCCCGCTCCTCTGTGTGTGTGTGTGTGTTCTCACCTGTTTGTGTCTGCAGGGTCGAGCGTTGGCTCTTGGATCCCGCCTTTCTAGTCGCTGGTTATTTCGAGCAGTGACTCCTGTCCTTCGTCTTTGGACTGGACGGTAGAGCGACGGTCTCGCTTCATGCAGGTCAGCGTTCAATCCTTGACCGTCTAAGTGGAATGCCACCATTCCATTCCCCCATCCCATCGCAAATCCTTATCCTGACCCCTTCCCAGTACTATGTAGTGGTAATGGCTTGGCGCTTTATTCTCATAGGAATGATAGAAGGGAAGGGAACTATTTTTAAAGCTATGAATAGTGTTTTCTTCCACAATGTGCTCCTATAGTTCATTCCATTTCCTTACAACTCTCACGTTAAAAGAAAACTTTCTAGCATCTCTATGACTCATCTGAGTTTCCAGCTTCCACCCATGTCCCCTTGTTCTGTTAGTATTCCGGTGAACATTCCTTCTATTTCCACTCTGCCAATCCCATTAAGTATTTTGTAGCCTGCTATCATATCTCCTCGTTCCTTCCTTTTTTCTAACGTCGTCAGGTTCACTTTCTTCCCTCGCTCTTCATATTCCATCTCATGGACTAGCCTCGTCGCAAATTTTGTTAACCTTTTCCAGTTTCCTAATTTGTTTCTTTAAGGTGGGGACTCCATGATGGGGCTGCATACTCTAAGACTGGTCTAACGAGATTGTGCACTCACCAAGTTGCTCTCACCTAGTTGTGCTTGCGGGGGTTGAGCTCTTGCTCTTTGGGCCCGTCTCTCACCTGTCAATTGATTCCCATCCCCTCCCCCCCCACCCACACACACACATACACAGGAAACAATCCGTAGCAACTGTCTAACTTCCAGGAACCTATTTACTGTTAAGTGAACAGAGAATCAAGGTGAAAGAAACTCTGCCCATTTATTTCCTCCGAGGATCAATCCCCGAATCCTAGGACAACGAATCCCGAGCGTCACATTTTTATATGTAAATATATTCCCCTTGTAAGTCATGCCGTAAAATGAAAATGAATTCCATTCATCGAGTAAGTATTAAAAGATTAAATTCCCTAAGCACTTGTGCTAGTTGACTAGTTCCTCCCAAGTCAATTAGCCTAATAATTAAAGTTCCAGGAGGAGTGAACTGTCAAGATATCTCTAACACCTTGGTCAACTCTCCCTTCTTCCCTGTTAACTGGTCTGAGAATTTCTTGCTGTGACGACGAACTCTTCCAGCTCTGTGGGTTATATAACTTCAATTATTACAACTTTAAAGGGTTACAAGATTATAGCAACCATTATAGTGAGTTGTTCATATACACAAACGTTACAAATGTAACAGCAGTGATTGCTGCCAATGTTGCAGTGGAGATATCCCGAATTGTTACAAGAAGACTGAGGTAGAAACTCAGATGAGCCACAGTGATGCAAGGAAACACTTCATCAGTGTAAGAATTCTGAGAAGGTTGACTGAGTGACAATTACGGGAAGGCATTTCCAAGTGGGCACAATGCCCAAGAATGGAATTGAATCGACGTTGAATCAACGTTATTTCGACGTTGATTCAAGGTTGACTTGGCGTTGCTCCTCGATATTATGTCACTGTGTTGATGGTAACTCCCCCCCACAGAGTATCATAAGTAAGTAAGTACAGCAGCAGGAAAGTTGGAAGCTACCGCTACCGACAAAAGTATAGTATGTGGTGAAGACCATGGGGCCAGATTCACGAAGCCGTTACGCAACCACTTACGAACCTGTACATCTTTTCTCAAACTTTGGCGGCCTTTTTTACAATTATTAAACAGTTAATGAGCTCCGAAGCACCAAGAGGCTGTTTATAACAATAACAACAGTTGATCGGGAAGTTTTCATGCTTTTAAACTGTTTAATAAATGTAACCAAAGCCGTCAAAGATTGAGGAAAGATGTACACGTTCGTAAGTACTTGCGTAACTGCTTCGTGAATTTGACCCCAGGAGCTGAAGCTTGCCCTGCAAGCACATACAATTAGAACATAGTTAAGAGATGAAAGTAGCTGGAAGATACAAGAAACCTGAAGGGTATTGGTTCAATTTCCCCCCCCCCCTTTCCCCCCAACGGGCAAATTTTGGCAAATGACAATGATTTAAGAATAAATCAACATCGATCAAACATAAACATTGATTAACGTTGATCCAACGTTAGTTGAACATTTCTCGAGCATGTTTTGCCCTCAGGGAATTGATCACATTGACACAGCTCTAACAAAAGTTACTCACAGTGTGACGATTAACTAGGTAATAAATTGCAACATAACACGAAATGATTATTTATTATAAGGGCGATAAATACATGTGATCAATCACGTTGTGGCTACTGGGCATGCAACTCCTGGAGTAAAGGGGGGCTATAGGCACCACGCACCCATACAGCAGTCGTTTCCTTTCAGGATCGTAATCCTGAAATGCTGAAACAGGACATTGGTTGTTTTTGGTCTCGTTTCCCCTCCCCTCGCAAAAAAATCTCGACTAATTCTTTCGTACTTTTGTGCATATCCATAAACCAAAACTCTCCGAGCATATTAAAATAGGGTTTTAATTACCAGCGAGTCTCTCAGAGTACAGCGGTGCCACCATCTTGAGACCCACCGTGCTGGAGGTAAGTGTGGGTCAACATGTGTAGCCTCACACTACCTGCTTGTAGCATGTTTAAATAAAATAAATAAATAAATATATAAATGTTTATTCAGGTAAAGTCCATACATACAAGAGGTTTTACAAAATTGATAGATTTATAGATAGAGCTAGTACATACAATGCCTAAAGCCACTATTACGCAAAGGGTTTCGGGCAGGAAAATCATTAAAGACTAAAACTTAATACTAGTCTTACTTAATGAATCTTCTTGAGGTTATCTTAAGATGATTTCGGAGCTTTTTAGTGTCCCCGCGGCCCGGTCCTCGACCAGACCTCCACCCCCAGGAAGCAGCCATGACAGCTGACTAACACCCAGGTACCTATTTTACTGCTAGGTAACATGGGCATAGGGTGAAAGAAACTCTGCCCATTGTTTCTCGCCGGCGCCTGGGATCGATCCCAGGACCACAGGATCACAAGTCCAGCGTGCTGTCCGCTCGGCCGACCTGCTCCGTATACTTAATGTATTACTTAATGTAATACTTAATGTAGTCTTGTAGCGTGAATCTGAACCCTCTTGACTAGCGTCTCTCAAACGGGGTTTCGTTGAAGATTGTCAGTGTTTATTATTTGTGTTTGAAGATACGTTTGAGTTTTTTGTGATTAAATATATATAATTTTAGATAATAATATATTATGTAATAATATTTATGCGCGGGGGGGGGGGGCTTGATAAGAACATTATTTCAAGGGTTCCACAAATTCCATTTCAAGAGTTCTCAACAATGTTGAGGAACTCTTGCTCTTGACTCTCAACAATCTAACCAGTTGTTAGATCTGTTTAAACAACTGTTATTGGTACTAATCTCTTAATATTTATGCCATTAAGGAAATATATCTCAGTAATGTCTTCCATATTGACCCAGATCTGAAGACTTCAGACTGTCATCGTGTCTGAACAGTTGAAGTTCTCTTTGTGCAGTGAAACAAACTATTACAAATGTTATGTTATTAACATCTGACATGTTCATGTCATGATTTCCTTCCCGCTCACATACATAATTATATCACGCACATAATGGTCTGCTGCTGAACTGCTGCAGATACTCTGGTGTTTGGAGACGACACGGGTGACGAAGCAAAGTGTCAATGAAGAATTAGATGCAGCCAGAGGAAAATCCCCAATATGAGGAGCCGCCGTGACTAGAAGAACAGCTTTGTCCATTTTGGACACATTACCGAGCAATATTGAGATAATATTCTCCATTATGACAATATTCCAGTTGTCGTATTTGTAGTATTTTGAGGAAACTGAAGGAGAAGAGGCTGTGGCAACAGTCTACATCCTACACATCCTTCAGACTGACACCGTCAATTGCATTTTAATCTTGAGTTCCCACACTTAAGACTATATGCATCAGAGGTAAAAATGGCACTCTAAGTCTCATTAATATTTATTTTATTACATTTTACAAGCATAACATACATAATATTAATTCCTCATTTATATATTCCGTTACATTATATATTCCATTACATTATACAGAATCAAGATGAATATATACACAGTTCAGCCCTGAATAAATTCACTTTATCAACATTTAAAGATTTATTTTCTAGATGCAAATCATGTAAACAATCAATAAGCAAAAAAGTCATCTTCACAGTCTAGCTCATTGGTAATAGTTTGGCTGTCTAGTAACAGTCTGGCTGACTGGTAACAGTTTAACTGACTGGTAACAGTTTAGCTGACTGGTAACAGTTTAGCTGACTGGTAACAGTTTAACTGACTGGCAACAGCTTGGCTGTCTTGTAACAGTCTAGCTGACTGGTAACAGTCTAATTGACTGGCAACAGCTTGGCTGTCTAGTAACAGTCTAGCTGACTGGCAACAGTTTGGCTGTCTAGTAACAGTCTAGCTGACTGGTAACAGTTTGGCTGTCTTGTAACAGTCTAGCTGACTAGTAACAGTTTAATTGACTGGCAACAGTTTGGCTGTCTTGCAACAGTCTAGCTGACTGGTAACAGTCTAATTGACTGGCAACAGCTTGGCTGTTTTGTAGCAGTCTAGCTGACTGGTAACAGTCTAATTGACTGGCAACAGCTTGGCTGTTTTGTAACAGTCTAGCTGACTGGTAACAGTCTAATTGACTGGCAACAGCTTGGCTGTCTTGTAACAGTCTAGCTGTCTTGTAACAGTCTAATTGACTGGCAACAGCTTGGCTGTCTTGTAACAGTCTAGGTGACTGGTAACAGTCTAATTGACTGGCAACAGCTTGGCTGTTTTGTAACAGTCTAGCTGACTGGTAACAGTCTAATTGACTGGCAACAGCTTGGCTGTTTTGTAACAGTCTAGTTGACTGGTAACAGTCTAATTGACTGGCAACAGCTTGGCTGTCTAGTAACAGTCTAGCTAACTGGCAACAGTTTGGCTGTCTAGTAACAGTCTAGCTGACTGGTAACAGTTTGGCTGTCTTGTAACAGTCTAGCTGACTAGTAACAGTTTAATTGACTGGCAACAGTTTGGCTGTTTTGTAACAGTCTAGCTGACTGGTAACAGTCTAATTGACTGGCAACAGCTTGGCTGTTTTGTAACAGTCTAGCTGACTGGTAACAGTCTAATTGACTGGCAACAGCTTGGCTGTTTTGTAACAGTCTAGCTGACTGGTAACAGTCTAATTGACTGGCAACAGCTTGGCTGTTTTGTAACAATCTAGCTGACTGGTAACAGTCTAATTGACTGGCAACAGCTTGGCTGTTTTGTAACAGTCTAGTTGACTGGTAACAGTCTAATTGACTGGCAACAGCTTGGCTGTTTTGTAACAGTCTAGCTGACTGGTAACAGTCTAATTGACTGGCAACAGCTTGGCTGTTTTGTAACAGTCTAGTTGACTGGTAACAGTCTAATTGACTGGCAACAGCTTGGCTGTCTAGTAACAGTCTAGCTAACTGGCAACAGTTTGGCTGTCTAGTAACAGTCTAGCTGACTGGTAACAGTTTGGCTGTCTTGTAACAGTCTAGCTGACTAGTAACAGTTTAATTGACTGGCAACAGTTTGGCTGTTTTGTAACAGTCTAGCTGACTGGTAACAGTCTAATTGACTGGCAACAGCTTGGCTGTTTTGTAACAGTCTAGCTGACTGGTAACAGTCTAATTGACTGGCAACAGCTTGGCTGTTTTGTAACAGTCTAGCTGACTGGTAACAGTCTAATTGACTGGCAACAGCTTGGCTGTTTTGTAACAATCTAGCTGACTGGTAACAGTCTAATTGACTGGCAACAGCTTGGCTGTTTTGTAACAGTCTAGTTGAATGGTAACAGTCTAATTGACTGGCAACAGCTTGGCTGTTTTGTAACAGTCTAGCTGACTGGTAACAGTCTAATTGACTGGCAACAGCTTGGCTGTCTTGTAACAGTCTAGCTGACTGGTAACAGTCTAATTGACTGGCAACAGCTTGGCTGTCTTGTAACAGTCTAGCTGACTGGTAACAGTCTAATTGACTGGCAACAGCTTGGCTGTCTTGTAACAGTGTAGCTGACTGGTAACAGTCTAATTGACTGGCAACCGCTTGGCTGTCTTGTAACAGTCTAGCTGACTGGTAACAGTCTAATTGACTGGCAACAGCTTGGCTGTCTTGTAACAGTCTAGCTGACTGGCAACAGTTTGGCTGTCTAGTAACAGTCTAGCTGACTGGTAACAGTCTGGCTGACTGGTAACAATCAAGCTGACTGGTAACAGTTTAACTGACTGGTAACAGTCTGGCTGACTGGCAACAGCTTGGCTGTCTAGTAACAGTCTAGCTGTCTAGTAACAGTCTAGCTGACTGGTTAGAGTCTGGCTAGTATAAGTGGAAGATGTTGCTGTGATTGTTGTTTATGTGGTGGTTGTTGCTGTGATTGTTGTTCATGTGGTGGTTGTTAATGTGGTGGTTGTTAATGTGGTGGTTGTTAATGTGGTGGTTGTTAATGTGGTTGTGGTATTTATTCAAGTTCCCGACAGCAATGTACTTAATAAGTTTAGGGATGGCACAAGTTGGAGCAAGAGTCACCTGAGACACATCGACCAGTTTGGTAGTCAAAGTGATGGCCGCTATCACAAGTAAAGTGTAAGTTTGGGTCCACAGCTCCCTCTTCAACGCATATATAGTACTTGGTGCAGTCTGTGGGGTCGGGGGCCTGCACGATCCCTGGCTGACAGTAAGGAACACACGAGACTGTGCAACACACTCCCTTGTCATTGACACAGTTTACACCGTTGAAGTAGGGCGCGTCAGAGTCACAGGTAACTGTTACGTCTGGTGTTCCCCCAATGCAAATATAGTATTTACCACAGTCGGATGGATCACTAATCAAGCTGAAGGAGCCGTTGCAGGTGATGTGGCAATCTGAAGGCTTGCAGGCAGCTTCACAATCGTCTGCAGATCCAGGGGCACACGCAGATGAACTTGGATCAAAATAATTGCCACTTGGGCAGGGAACAGCGTGATCCGAATGAATACCATCATCAATACAGATGTAATAGTTGGTGCAGTTCATGGGATCAGGTACTTGGTCAAGAGGATTTTTCCCACTACAGTCGGGTTGACAGGAATCTTGCTGGAGAATCCCAACGGCGCACACCACCTGATTGAAGGAGAGCAGAAATGTTATGATATTTTATTGATAATGGTCCGAGTTAATAATGGTATTATTTAGTCGGACGGTTATTAATATATTCGGACATATTACATATTGGAGGCATCCAATATGTAAAATGTGTAAATATTCTAACTGTAATAAACCTCAGCCCCTGAGAGGTGGGACGTGTGTTTAGGAGGTTGGAAGCATTTCTTCA
Organism: Procambarus virginalis; assembly: GCA_020271785.1. Lineage (NCBI taxonomy): Eukaryota > Metazoa > Arthropoda > Malacostraca > Decapoda > Cambaridae > Procambarus > Procambarus virginalis. The sequence goes on from WNGS01003698.1 coordinate 113,431, forward strand.
TTAATTTCCCCCCGACAATGCCCCTGGGGCCCATACTGTTCCTCACCGCCAGGGCCATGATGAGAAGACTGCGCTTAATCATTGTTGGAGGAGCTGTACACCTGACGTTGTACTCAAGACACTGGACACTACTGGACTACCGGGCTATGTTGTGTTTCTTCCGGCACTTGACGTGAGACAGGTAAACAGATATGCTGTTGTGGGGTGCAGATGTGCTCTGGGTGCAGGTGTAAACTGCGCCAGCTGCTGCCATGGCTCCAACACTTATACCCGGAGGCTTATCACAGTGTGGGTTTCGACAGGGGGAGGGACCCATTGTCATCAGGCGACGTCATTCTTCACTACAAAAAGCTCAGGTTACAAAGGTCAACAAGGCTCACTCCCCGGAATAAGCGAAAGTTTACATAAACTCACACAATATAGAGACGAGAAGGCTAGAGTGATCATTGTGAGTGATTGGACGTTGTTCCACCTGTTTTGGACCGGGAATATGAACTTGTATTGTTCCGGAAATTCCCATCGAGACTAAACTATTGCCACACACATATTTCTCATTGATAATGGTTTTTCCTACATGTTTCCATATTAAAATGAAAATATAATGTTCAAAATGTTAACATCCTCATGCTATATGTTCATTCCATTAACCAGTCGACCCCAATGATGATCATTGTGAAGCAGAACTCACCAAGCGTTGGATTGTTCACCCACCAATAGGGAACGTGAGCTGGGTTTAGACCGTCGTGAGACAGGTTAGTTTTACCCTACTGTTAAACTGATCATGTTGGAGGAGCTGTACACCTGACGCTGTACACCTGACGCTGTACACAAGACACTGGACACTACTGGACTACCGGGCTCTGTTGTGTTAATATTAGATCATATATACATCAATATTAGACTGCTGTTCATTAATACTAGGAACGTTCTCACACATAAATCAATATTATTATATATTTGCATATTGTCCATATATAGGCGTAGGTTGGGTTTGATATTTAGACTCTGTTGACACTTTTTTGTATTTGAAGTTCGTGAGTACTGCAAATGCTCTGCATTTACAGAGTTGCGATTCTAACAGACGTTGTCTGCGAAGCACTGTTCGAGAAATGTTCGAACGTCATCATTTGTGAGTCGTGTGTGACATCCCGTTTTGTGACATCCTGGTCGACCGCTGGATGTAATGGACTTTAGTCGAAGACGGATTGAAATACTACACTCACGTTCTGCAAATACAAATTATTGTCAACAGAGCCTAAACATCTAACCAAACCTACGCCTAAATATGTATAATATACTAATATGTCATAATATTTATATTTGAGGCAATTTATATTATGAATGAACAGCATATTCACCACCACCATTATTTTAGCCATCAATTACTACCACTGTTCTTACTTTCAACCACCATCAATCTCCTGATCTCACTGATCAACCACCCCTAGACTATTTCCAACCACCAACACTAACTCTTATCTCCATTCTCACCAGTTCTATAATCAACAACCACTACCAATTTCCTGATCTGTTTCAACCACCTCCCGTGTACTGTTAGCCACTATCATACCACCTCCCGTGTACTGTTGGTCACTATCATACCACCTCCCGTGTACTGTTGGTCACTATCATACCACCTCCCGTGTACTGTTGGTCACTATCATACCACCTCCCGTGTACTGTTGGACACTATCATACCACCTCCCGTGTACTGTTGGTCACTATCATACCACCTCCCGTGTACTGTTGGACACTATCATACCACCTCCCGTGTACTGTTGGACACTATCATACCACCTCCCGTGTACTGTTGGACACTATCATACCACCTCCCGTGTACTGTTGGTCACTATCATACCACCTCCCGGGTACTGTTGGTCACTATCATACCACCTCCCGTGTACTGTTGGTCACTATCATACCACCTCCCGTGTACTGTTGGCCACTATCATACCACCTACCGTGTACTGTTGGTCACTATCATACCACCTCCCGTGTACTGTTGGTCACTATCATACCACCTCCCGTGTACTGTTGGTCGCTATCATACCACCTCCCGTGTACTGTTGGCCACTATCATACCATATCATTATTTCATATGATACGATCATATCATTATTTTGCATAATCAAACTTTTTTGAACATCAGCAACACTTCAGATTATTGCAACACAATACACATTGCAAAGATAATGTGATCGAATGTGATATATTTGATGTTTATTGATTGTTTAAATAACTTGCATTGTCAAATCCTCACATTCTAATACAAATAATATATTTTGAGCTCAGCTTTGTTATTCAACGTGTTCCCTCAGTAGTATAAACCGGGCAAGGTCCAGGCCGTTTTCTTTTTTTCCAACGGCCTCTGAATATCTGTGAAGATTATTTTTTTTTATTAATATTTTTACATGCGTGCATCTTGAGGTTATCTTGAGATAATTTCGGGGCTTAGTGTCCCCGCGGCCCGGTCCTCGACCAGGCCTCCACTCCCAGGAAGCAGCTCGTAGCAGCTGTCTAACTCCCAGGTACCTATTTACTGCTAGGTAACAGGGGCATCAGGGTGAAAGAAACATTTTGCCCATTTGTCTCCGCCTCCACCGGGGATCGAACCCAGAACCTCAGGACTACGAATCCGAAGCGCTGTCCACCCAGCTGTCAGGCGCCGTCAGGTGCATGCGTATAAATGCAATAAAACGAGAACAAAACAAACAGAACACAAACACAAATAACAAAAACACAAAAGTACAAATTAACAAATACACAAAATACCGCCCTGAAGGGCCGACAACAAAAACACAACAATAAGAAATCAAACACAAAAATGAACACAGAAACAAAAAGAAAATAACAGCGGCAATACAAGACAAAGGGAACAAAAACAAGCAGGGCCACACAAGCACCCCGATGGGCAGCAACTACCACACACCAAGCACGGAGCATGCAAGAACCGGGAAAACAAACCTGGCCCACCCACACTCCCACAAACGCACGTATGCACGCACACTACCGCACCCCCACATCCACACACACACAATCGGATACAACACCACAACACACAGCACACAAAAAAAATATCACTTGAAAGGAGGCAACACCTCAATGGGAGGTGAATACTTCTTGGGGAACTCATGCATAGGATATTTCAGCTTATAGGCCTCCCAGATGAAATACTCCATGTCGGTAGGACAACGATCCCCCTGCCTCAGGGGGAGGGGCGGAGGTGCATAAACTCAGGAATCACCAAATCAGGCGGAGGCGGCATCTCCCGGAGCGGCAGTAGTCGCGTAACGAGGGAAGGTAGAGGGAACCACCCGCTCCCTGGAAGCAGTAGACACGGAAGAAGGAGACGTAGGCCACCGAGATGGCCCCGCCGCTGGACGCAGAGGAGAAGAAGACGATGAGCCCTGAGATGGCAACACCACAAGATATGCAGAAGAGACGGCCGGAGACGGGAAATGCAGCAAAACCGCCGCCGAGGAAACAGGGAACAAAGCTGGGGGTACGGAACCCCCAGAGCTAGCAGCCTTTTTCAACACTACCACCAGGTCACCACGCTCACCAGCAGGAGGAACCCCCCCCCCCCACGCAGAACCAGAACCATCCGACGTGGGCGACGCACCGGAAGCAAGCTCCACAGGCACCACACCAGAAGCAAAGTCCGAAACACTGTCACCGGCAGCCACAGGCACATGGACCTCCGCCACCACCAAAGAATGCGACGCAACCGGAGCCACACCGCCGTCGCTGGAAGACCCATCATCGTCGAATTCTCCCACATCAGCCCAAGCAGAAGATCGCCGGGAACGTTAGGGCACCGGTTGCACATCATCAGAGCTGGATGTCGACCCAGAGATCTGGTCAACACACACCAGGCGAACCGACGCTCGCCGCAGGACGGCAACATCCTCAACGACACAGGGAACCAAGTCGAGCACAGTAGGAGGCCCCACAGCCACCCCAGCGCCCAGCACAGCCTGGGCACATGGCGAGGGCGCAGTGACAGGCGCCACAGTTGAAGAACAGGGAGACGAGGGAGCCTTGCAAATGGGAGCCGTAAGAACCACGGGAGCATCCAGGACAGCAACCGGGGCAGGAAGAACACCCGACAGAGACACAACCTCCTGAGGAGAGGCAACAGCAACAGGAGGCGCAACAGGCGACACAGCCTCCTGAGGAGGGGTGATAGCAACAGGAGGTGCATCAGGCGACACATGGGGCACGGCAGCAGCCAAAGAGTCGTCCACAGCCACTGAAGCCTCCTCCACAGGAAGCAGCAGAAAGTCCTCCTCACGGAAGAAGTTGACGGGCGCGACGGCAGGTCCTGAGCATTCAGCAGCCTGATGGCCCAAGAGGCCACAACGGTAAAACGTACGGGGTCGGTGGGCATAATACACCCTAACGTAACAACCCAGAAGCTTCACTTGAGACGGAATGTCCGCCCGCAGCCTCATTCCCAGGGTGCGAATGTTCGACCACACACCCTTTAGCAGACCCGAGGAGAGCGGATGCAACCGCACACTGACGAACGCTCCAAACTGGCCGAAATAACGCCTCAACAGCCCCTCCAGCAATTCCAGGGGCGCCCCATGCACGCTAACATACGTGATGGCACCACTTCGATCAGAGACAGTCACACTGCCTGCACCCTCTCGCAGGGGCAAGGTCCGCCCCTCATAACGATGTAAAAACGCCCGATACACTAAATTTGACGATCACCCTACGGTCAGTCACCAGTTTGATATCATAAACATTCCCCACAGGGACTCACAGCATTAAACAACACTAACCCCCACCTCAGGATAGCCTGCTCGATCAAAAAACTCGAGGCCTATAGACTGGGCACGCACAACAGGGGAAAGGGGGCCCCCCCATGGCGTTGACACGCCAAACTGCACCCGCCCCCTCGCAACTCTAGGCAGCAACTGGCATGTCAGGCGAGCACGTCTAAACCCCCTGGCGCCCAACCACGGAATCATCATTGTCATCCCTAATTTTAGTTACCTGGGCGAAGCGCGGTTCCAGCTATCCCTAATTTTAATGACGTCATCAGCCAGCCAGTCTTCATCCTCCCTCAATATGTCCGTTTAAAATAATTGCATGTTTAATACCANTTGGAGGAAGAGACTTCGTGACAACCCATCAACATGGGTTCAGGGAGGGTAAATCTTGCCTTACAGGCTTGATAGAATTCTACGATCAGGTGACAAGAATTAAGCAAGAAAGAGAAGGGTGGGCGGACTGCATTTTTTTGGACTGTCGGAAAGCCTTTGACACAGTACCCCATAAAAGGTTGATGCATAAGCTGGAGAAACAGGCAGGAGTAACAGGTAGGGCGCTCCAGTGGATAAGGGAGTACCTAAGCAATAGGAAGCAGAGAGTTACAGTGAGGGGTGAGACCTCAGACTGGCGTGAAGTCACCAGTGGAGTCCACAGGGCTCTGTACTTGGACCTATCCTGTTTCTGATATACGTAAATGATCTCCCAGAGGGTATAGACTCATTCCTCTCAATGTTTGCTGACGACGCCAAAATTATGAGAAGGATTAAGACAGAGGAGGACAGCTTGAGACTTCAAGAAGACCTGGACAAGCTGCAGGAATGGTCGAACAAATGGCTGTTAGAGTTTAACCCAAGCAAATGTAATGTAATGAAGATAGGGGTAGGAAGCAGGAGACCAGATACAAGGTATCATTTGGGAGATGAAATACTTCAAGAGTCAGAGAGAGAGAAAGACCTGGGGGTTGATATCACGCCAGACCTGTCCCCTGAAGCTCATATCAAGAGGATAACATCAGCAGCATATGCCAGGTTGGCTAACATAAGAACGGCCTTTAGAAACTTGTGTAAGGAATCTTTCAGAACATTATATACCACATATGTCAGACCAATCCTGGAGTATGCGGCTCCAGCATGGAGTCCCTATCTAGTCAAGCATAAGACTAAACTGGAAAAGGTTCAAAGGTTTGCCACCAGACTAGTACCCGAGCTGAGAGGTATGAGCTACGAGGAGCGACTGCAGGAATTAAACCTCACTTCGTTGGAAGACAGAAGAGTTAGGGGGGACATGATCACCACATTCAAGATTCTCAGGGGAATCGACAGGGTTGATAAAGACAGGCTGTTTAACACAAGGGGCACACGCACTAGGGGACACAGGTGGAAGCTGAGTGCCCAAATGAGCCACAGAGATATTAGAAAGAACTTTTTAGTGTCAGAGTGGTTGACAAATGGAATGCATTAGGAAGCGATGTGGTGGAGGCTGACTCCATACACAGTTTCAAGTGTAGATATGATAGAGCCCATTAGGCTCAGGAAACTGTACACCTGTTGATTGACGGTTGAGAGGCGGGACCAAAGAGCCAGAGCTCAACCCCCGCAAGCACAACTAGGTGAGTACAACTAGGTGAGTACACACACACACACACACACACACACACACACACACACACACACACAGGTAGGGCGCTCCAGTGGATAAGGGAGTACCTAAGCAATAGGAAGCAGAGAGTTACAGTGAGGGGTGAGACCTCAGACTGGCGTGAAGTCACCAGTGGAGTCCCACAGGGCTCTGTACTTGGACCTATCCTGTTTCTGATATACGTAAATGATCTCCCAGAGGGTATAGACTCATTCCTCTCAATGTTTGCTGACGACGCCAAAATTATGAGAAGGATTAAGACAGAGGAGGACAGCTTGAGACTTCAAGAAGACCTGGACAAGCTGCAGGAATGGTCGAACAAATGGCTGTTAGAGTTTAACCCAAGCAAATGTAATGTAATGAAGATAGGGGTAGGAAGCAGGAGACCAGATACAAGGTATCATTTGGGAGATGAAATACTTCAAGAGTCAGAGAGAGAGAAAGACCTGGGGGTTGATATCACGCCAGACCTGTCCCCTGAAGCTCATATCAAGAGGATAACATCAGCAGCATATGCCAGGTTGGCTAACATAAGAACGGCCTTTAGAAACTTGTGTAAGGAATCTTTCAGAACATTATATACCACATATGTCAGACCAATCCTGGAGTATGCGGCTCCAGCATGGAGTCCCTATCTAGTCAAGCATAAGACTAAACTGGAAAAGGTTCAAAGGTTTGCCACCAGACTAGTACCCGAGCTGAGAGGTATGAGCTACGAGGAGCGACTGCAGGAATTAAACCTCACTTCGTTGGAAGACAGAAGAGTTAGGGGGGACATGATCACCACATTCAAGATTCTCAGGGGAATCGACAGGGTTGATAAAGACAGGCTGTTTAACACAAGGGGCACACGCACTAGGGGACACAGGTGGAAACTGAGTGCCCAAATGAGCCACAGAGATATTAGAAAGAACTTTTTTAGTGTCAGAGTGGTTGACAAATGGAATGCATTAGGAAGCGATGTGGTGGAGGCTGACTCCATACACAGTTTCAAGTGTAGATATGATAGAGCCCATTAGGCTCAGGAAACTGTACACCTGTTGATTGACAGTTGAGAGGCGGGACCAAAGAGCCAGAGCTCAACCCCCGCAAGCACAACTAGGTGAGTACAACTAGGTGAGTACACACACACACACACACACACACACACACACACACACACAGAACTCAGAGGAAAGACAGCCCAAGATTTGTTGGAGTACATCACGCAGAAGTGTAAGGAGGCAGCAGAGAAGTTCGTCCCAGTCCAAAAGGAGAAAAAGGAAATGCAGACGAAAAACCCATGGTGCAATCAGAGATGTAAGCTAGAAATAACTAAGTACAAGGGCGTGGAGAAACTATAGAAATACCCAGAGTCTAGAGAGCAGAGAAAGATACCAGAGCGCCAGGAATGATTAATCAGGATGAAAAGAGAGGCTGAAAGACATTATGAAAATGATATGGCAAGCTAGGCAGAGGCTCAACCTAAATTGCTGCACAGCCACATCAGGAGAAAAATAACAGTAACGAAACAGGTAATGGAATTTAGGATAGGACCAGATGAATTCATTACAAACGACAAGGAAGTGTGCCAGGAACTCAATGAGAATTCCAGGAGATCTTCACAGTTGAGCAAGGAGAAGTCCCAGAGATAAGAGAGGAAATATCTGACCAGAAACCGCTAGGGGAATTTGTGATTACCAGTGTGGAGGTGAGGAAGCATCTGCTAGATTTGGATTTGACCAAGGTAATAATCACTGATGGAATCTCACCATGGATATTAAAGGAAGGAGCAGAAGCACTGTGCCTGCCACTCTCCGTGGTTTATAACAAATCACTTGTAACAGGTGGTCTGCCAAAAATTTGGAAGACTGCTAAGCCAAAAATTTGGAAGACTGCTAATGTAGTCCTGATATACAAGAAGGGTGATAGACAGCAGGCACTGAACTACAAGTCAGTGTCCCTAACTTGCATACCATGCAAATTGATGGAGAAGATTGTGCGAAAAAAACTAGTGAAACTTCTGGAGCAGAAGAACTTTGTATAAAAACATCAGCATGGGTTCAGGGATGGCCGATCATGCCTCACAGGATTGATTGAATTGTATGACCAGGCAACGAAAATTAGGCAAGAAAGAGAGGGTTGGGCAGACTACATATTTTTGGATTGCCAGAAAGCTTTTGACCCAGTACCACATAAGAGACTAATGCACAAACTGAAGAGGCAGGCAGGAGTGAAAGGGAAGGTACTCCATTGGATAAGAGAGTACCTAAGCACCGGCGCGGCGAGTCACTGTGAGGGGTGAGGTCTCATTAGAACTGCTTTCAGAAACCTGTGTAAACAATCTTTCAGAACCTTGTGTACCATGTATGTAAGACCAATCCTGGAGTATGCGGGCCGCAGCATGGAGCCCGTACCTTGTAAAGCACCAAGACGAAACTGGAAAAAGTTCAGAGGTATGTCACTAGTCTAGTCACAGAACTAAGAGGCATGAATTACAAGGAAAGTCTGAGGGAATTGCACCTCACGTCGCTGGAAGACAGAAGAGCTCGGAAAGACATGATCACCACATGCAAGATTCTCAGGGGAATTGACAGGGTACACAAGCATGGAATATTTAACACGGGTGGTACACGAACACAGGTGGAAGCTGAGTACCCAAACGAGCCACAGAGACATTAGAAAGATCTTTTTCAGTGTCAGAGTAGTAAGTAAATGGAATGCATTAGGCAGTGATGTGGTGGAGGCTGACTCCATACACAGTTTCAAATGTAGACATAATAGAGCCCAGTAGGCTCAGGCATCTGTACACAGTTGATTGACAGTTGAGAAGCGGGACCAAAGAGTCAAAGTTCAACCCCCGCAAGCACAACTAGGTAAGCCAGGTGAGCGCACACACACACACACACACACACACACACACACACACACACACACACACACACACACACACACACACACACACACACGCACGCGTACACACACACACACACACACACACACACACACACACACACACACACACACACACACACACACACATACACACACACACACAGGCGGATCCGGACTCCATACACATGAAATGTAGACATAATACAGCCCAATAGGCTGAGGAATCTGTACAGTAATTGATTGACAGTAGATAGGCGGGACCAAAGAGCCAAAGCTCAACCCCTGCAAGCACAACTAGGTGAGTACACACACACACACAAACTGCTTTATGATTAATAAAACAAACTGTGGACAAAAAAGTGAGGGATGATTACCAGCTCCGTATTTCACAGCGTTACACAGATAACAAGATGATTATGGACACAAAAGCGAGGAGTAAAAGTGGCTCTAGTGATAAGGACTCTGAACTGCGGTTGAATTGTCATATAGAGTTTGAATTAGGGTCGAATTTAGGCATATGTTAAACACCCTACAGCCGAGGGCCTCACGATCTGAACCTTTCACACGACGTCGAGACAAACAATTATAGACAGTTCGTTGTGTGATGTTGAGTGTTTGCTGGGAAGGGGTTCATAAAATCTTAGATTATAAATGTTTAAGTCTATGGTAGCGCAATGCTCAAGGGGAATGTGCTTTCCATGGCTAATGAGGACTTAAATGAACTGCAGGCTTATGCCACAAGTAAAACTGTTTGCACTTGTATTGGTATATAGAAAATATTAAACTGTTCTAACTGGAACAATATCCAAGTGTAACGTTAATTCAACACTGAATCAACGTTTTCTACGGTGATTTAGAGTTAAATAAACGTTGATTTAGCGTTAAATAAACATTGATTTAGCGTTAAATAAACGTTGATTTAGCGTTAAATAAACGTTGATTTGACGTTTAATTAACGTCACTCTCTATTAGGCCAACTGGGTTGTAGCTTATCTCTTGAGGATATCATTCATAATATTCCTCAATTAACAATTATCGAAAGGGGAAACTGTAGTTTCTAAAAGCGTAGGGCCTCTCTGTGTTAAAATAGGTAAAATTATTACACGACAACGTCACAGGAGAAATAAACAAGGGTGGCTAGATGGTTTAGATGAGATTGTTTTACTAACTTCCGAAAACAATAGATGAGAAAGGAATATGATTATGTAAATGAAGCCAGTGTGGACACCCTCGAGAAAGCAGCAGAACAAAATACATCTTGGAGCAAAGTTACTCGTCATAGGGAACTTCATATATGGGAGATAAAATTACAAATTAATGAACCCAGTGGAAGGAGATAATTTTGTGTAACTGCAGCTAATGAAAAGAGACAAACAAGAGGCGTATATGACGCTACAGCAAGAACAGAGCTGATCTCTGCTCAGGATGAGACAGACATCAGTTGCAGGTAGATATATGTCCCCTCCTTTCATTCGCATTAAATACACAATAACGAAAGATATCTGAAGAAATACTGAGGCAATGTACTAGGCTGGAACTCTTACCTCCACACCTGAGTGTAGGGAGGAGAGAACCATCCCCACACCTGAGTGTAGGGATGAGAGAACTATTCTCACACCTGAGTGTTGGGATGAGAGAACCATCCCCACACCTGAGTGTGTGGATAAGAGAACCATTCCCCACACCTGAGTGTGTGGATAAAAGAACCATCCCCCACACCTGAGTGTAGAGGATGGTTCTCGAACAACCGGGATTATGGTACTGGCTGGTACCCTCCAATCCCCCAAGTGTGACAGCATACTGGGAAGATACTATAACTTAAAAAAATTACGCTTAGGTAATTAAAGTGATCCATTTAAGAAATCATTTGTGAGCTGTATGATGTGTACTGAGCCTCGTGTTGAAGAGAGTGTGATCCCACAGTCTGGGGTGGCCATTAGGTCAGTGAGGACGTTAACGCCTCTATGGTTGCGTCAACCACAATTGACGTCAACACGGGAAATTACGAGGGGCGCCAGGTGATAAACACTTTTGTTGTGGTTATGTGAGGGGTGTCCCGCTCCTCTGTGTGTGTGTGTGTGTTCTCACCTGTTTGTGTCTGCAGGGTCGAGCGTTGGCTCTTGGATCCCGCCTTTCTAGTCGCTGGTTATTTCGAGCAGTGACTCCTGTCCTTCGTCTTTGGACTGGACTGTAGAGCGACGGTCTCGCTTCATGCAGGTCAGCGTTCAATCCTTGACCGTCTAAGTGGAATGCCACCATTCCATTCCCCCATCCCATCGCAAATCCTTATCCTGACCCCTTCCCAGTACTATGTAGTGGTAATGGCTTGGCGCTTTATTCTCATAGGAATGATAGAAGGGAAGGGAACTATTTTTAAAGCTATGAATAGTGTTTTCTTCCACAATGTGCTCCTATAGTTCATTCCATTTCCTTACAACTCTCACGTTAAAAGAAAACTTTCTAGCATCTCTATGACTCATCTGAGTTTCCAGCTTCCACCCATGTCCCCTTGTTCTGTTAGTATTCCGGTGAACATTCCTTCTATTTCCACTCTGCCAATCCCATTAAGTATTTTGTAGCCTGCTATCATATCTCCTCGTTCCTTCCTTTTTTCTAACGTCGTCAGGTTCACTTTCTTCCCTCGCTCTTCATATTCCATCTCATGGACTAGCCTCGTCGCAAATTTTGTTAACCTTTTCCAGTTTCCTAATTTGTTTCTTTAAGGTGGGGACTCCATGATGGGGCTGCATACTCTAAGACTGGTCTAACGAGATTGTGCACTCACCAAGTTGCTCTCACCTAGTTGTGCTTGCGGGGGTTGAGCTCTTGCTCTTTGGGCCCGTCTCTCACCTGTCAATTGATTCCCATCCCCTCCCCCCCCACCCACACACACACATACACAGGAAACAATCCGTAGCAACTGTCTAACTTCCAGGAACCTATTTACTGTTAAGTGAACAGAGAATCAAGGTGAAAGAAACTCTGCCCATTTATTTCCTCCGAGGATCAATCCCCGAATCCTAGGACAACGAATCCCGAGCGTCACATTTTTATATGTAAATATATTCCCCTTGTAAGTCATGCCGTAAAATGAAAATGAATTCCATTCATCGAGTAAGTATTAAAAGATTAAATTCCCTAAGCACTTGTGCTAGTTGACTAGTTCCTCCCAAGTCAATTAGCCTAATAATTAAAGTTCCAGGAGGAGTGAACTGTCAAGATATCTCTAACACCTTGGTCAACTCTCCCTTCTTCCCTGTTAACTGGTCTGAGAATTTCTTGCTGTGACGACGAACTCTTCCAGCTCTGTGGGTTATATAACTTCAATTATTACAACTTTAAAGGGTTACAAGATTATAGCAACCATTATAGTGAGTTGTTCATATACACAAACGTTACAAATGTAACAGCAGTGATTGCTGCCAATGTTGCAGTGGAGATATCCCGAATTGTTACAAGAAGACTGAGGTAGAAACTCAGATGAGCCACAGTGATGCAAGGAAACACTTCATCAGTGTAAGAATTCTGAGAAGGTTGACTGAGTGACAATTACGGGAAGGCATTTCCAAGTGGGCACAATGCCCAAGAATGGAATTGAATCGACGTTGAATCAACGTTATTTCGACGTTGATTCAAGGTTGACTTGGCGTTGCTCCTCGATATTATGTCACTGTGTTGATGGTAACTCCCCCCCACAGAGTATCATAAGTAAGTAAGTACAGCAGCAGGAAAGTTGGAAGCTACCGCTACCGACAAAAGTATAGTATGTGGTGAAGACCATGGGGCCAGATTCACGAAGCCGTTACGCAACCACTTACGAACCTGTACATCTTTTCTCAACCTTTGGCGGCCTTTTTTACAATTATTAAACAGTTAATGAGCTCCGAAGCACCAAGAGGCTGTTTATAACAATAACAACAGTTGATCGGGAAGTTTTCATGCTTTTAAACTGTTTAATAAATGTAACCAAAGCCGTCAAAAATTGAGGAAAGATGTACACGTTCGTAAGTACTTGCGTAACTGCTTCGTGAATTTGGCCCCAGGAGCTCAAGCTTGCCCTGCAAGCACATACAGATTAGAACATAGTTAAGAGATGAAAGTAGCTGGAAGATACAAGAAAACCTGAAGGGTATTGGTTCAATCGCCCCCCCCCTTTCCCCCCAACGGGCAAATTTTGGCAAATGACAATGATTTAAGAATAAATCAACGTCGATCAAACATAAACATTGATTAACGTTGATCCAACGTTAGTTGAACATTTCTCGAGCATGTTTTGCCCTCAGGGAATTGTTCACATTGTTACAACTCTAACAAAAGTTACTCACAGTGTGACGATTAACTAGGCAACAAATTGCAACATAACACGAAATGATTATTTATTATAAGGGAGATAAATACATGTGATCAATCACGTTGTGGCTACTGGGCATGCAACTCCTGGAGTAAGGGGGGGGCTATAGGCACCACGCACCCATACAGCAGTCGTTTCATTTGAGGATTGTAATCCTGAAATGCTGAAACAGGACATTGGTTGTTTTGGGGTCTCGTTTCCCCTCCCCTCGCAAAAAAATTTCGACAAATTCTTTCGTACTTTAGTGCTTATCCAATAAACCAAGGCTCTCCGAGCATATTAAAATAGGGTTTTAATTACCAGCAAGTCTCTCAGAGTACAGCGGTGCCACCATCTTGAGACCCACCGTGCTGGAGGTAAGTGTGGGTCAACATGTGTAGCCCACACACTACCTGCTTGTAGCATGTAGTCTTGTAGCGTGAATCCGAACCATCTTGACTAGCGTCTCTCAACCGGGGTTTCGTGGAAGATTGTCAATGTTGTATTTGTGTTTGAGATACGTTGAGTTTTTTGTGATTAAATATATTTGTTTAGATTATAAATATATTATATAATATATTTATGCTGGTGGGGTGGTTTGACAAGAACATTATTTCAAGGGTCCCACAAGGGTAAAAATGTTGAGAAACTCTGCTCTTGATTGTCAACAGTCTAATCAGTTGTTAGATCTGTGAATTTGTTAATCTGTTAATCTCTATGTCATAAGGAAATATATCTCAATAATGTCTTCCATATTGACCCAGATCTGAAGCCTTCAGACTGTCATCGAGTCTGAACAGTTGAAGTTCTCTTTGTGTCGTGCGACAAACTATTACAAATGTTATGTTATTAACATCTGACATGTTCATGTCATGATTTCCTTCCCGCTCACATACATAATTATATCACGCACATAATGGTCTGCTGCTGAACTGCTGCAGATACTCTGGTGTTTGGAGACGACACGGGTGACGAAGCAAAGTGTTCATGAAGAATTAGATGCAGTCAGTGGGAAATCCCCAATATGAGGAGCCGTCGTGGCTAGAAGAACAGCTTTGTCCATCTTGGACACATTAACGAGCATATTGAGATAATATTCTCCATTATGGAAATATTCCAGTGGGTATTTGTAGTATTTTGAGGAAACTGAAGGAGAAGAGGCTGTGGCAACAGTCTACATCCTACACATCCTTCAGACTGACACCGTCAATTACATTTTAATCTTGAGTTCCCACACATAAGACTATATGCATCAGAGGTAAAAATGGCACTCTAAGTCTCATAAATTTATTTCATTACATTTTACAAGCATAAACATAATATTAATTCCTCATTTATATATTCCATTACATTATATATTCCATTACATTATACAGAATCAAGATGAATATATACACAGTTCAGCCCTGAATAAATTCACTTTATCAACTTTTAAAGATTTATTTTCTAAATGCAAATCATGTAAAACCCAATAAGCAAAAAATTTCATTTTCACAGTCTAGCTGACCGGTAACAGTTTAGCTGACTGGTAACAGTCTAGCTGACTGGCAACAGTCTAGCTGACTGGCAACAGTCTAGCTGACTGGTAACAGTCTAGCTGACTGGCAACAGTCTAGCTGACTGGCAACAGTCTAGCTGACTGGTAACAGCTTGGCTGTCTAGTAACAGTCTAGCTGACTGGCAACAGTTTGGCTGTCTTGAAACAGTCTAGCTGACTGGCAACAGCTTGGCTGTCTAGTAACAGTCTAGCTGATTGGCAACAGTTTGGCTGTCTAGTAACAGTCTAGCTGACTGGCAACAGTTTGGCTGTCTAGTAACAGTCTAGCTGACTGGTAACAGCTTGGCTGTCTAGTAACAGTCTAGCTGACTGGCAACAGCTTGGCTGTCTAGTAACAGTCTAGCTGACTGGCAACAGCTTGGCTGTCTAATAACAGTCTAGCTGACTGGCAAAAGCTTGGCTGTCTAGTAACAGTCTAGCTGACTGGTAACAGTTTGGCTGTCTAGTATCAGTCTAGCTGACTGGCAACAGTCTGGTTGACTGGTAACAGTCTGGTTGATTGGTAACAGTCTGTTGACTGGTCACAGTCTGGCTGACTGGTCACAGTCTGGCTGACTGGTAACAGTCTGGTTGACTGGTAACAGTCTGGTTGACTGGTAACAGTCTGGTTGATTGGTCACAGTCTGGCTAACTGGTAACAGTCTGGTTGACTGGTAACAGTCTGGTTGACTGGTCACAGTCTGGCTGACTGGTCACAGTCTGGCTGACTGGTAACAGTCTAGCTGACTGGTAACAGTCTGGTTGACTGGTCACAGTCTGGCTGACTGGTAACAGTCTGGTTGACTGGTCACAGTCTGGCTGACTGGTCACAGTCTGGTTGACTGGCAACAGCTTGGCTGTCTAGTAACAGTCTGGTTGACTGGTAACAGTCTGGCTGACTGGTAACTGTCTGGCTGACTGGTAAAAGTCTGGTTGACTGGTCACAGTCTGGTTGACTGGCAACAGCTTGGCTGTCTAGTAACATTCTGGTTGACTGGTCACAGTCTGGTTGACTGGTAACAGTCTGGCTGACTGGTAACAGTCTGGTTGACTGGTCACAGTCTGGTTGACTGGTCACAGTCTGGTTGACTGGCAACAGCTTGGCTGTCTAGTAACAGTCTGGTTGACTGGTAACAGTCTGGTTGACTGGTCACAGTCTGGTTGACTGGTCACAGTCTGGTTGACTGGTAACAGTCTGGTTGACTGGTAACAGTCTGGTTGACTGGTAACAGTCTGGTTGACTGGTAACAGTCTGGTTGACTGGTCACAGTCTGGTTGACTGGTCACAGTCTGGTTGACTGGTAACAGTCTGGTTGACTGCTAAAAGTCTGGTTGACTGGTAACAGTCTGGTTGACTGGTAACAGTCTGGATGACTGGTAACAGTCTGGTTGACTGGTCACAGTCTGGTTGACTGGTCACAGTCTGGTTGACTGGTAACAGTCTGGTTGACTGGTAACAGTCTGGTTGACTGGTCACAGTCTGGTTGACTGGTCACAGTCTGGTTGGCTGGTCACAGTCTGGTTGACTGGCAACAGCTTGGCTGTCTAGTAACAGTCTGGTTGACTGGTAACAGTCTGGTTGACTGGTAACAGTCTGGTTGACTGGTCACAGTCCGGTTGACTGGTAACAGTCTGGTTGACTGGTAACAGTCTGGTTGACTGGTAACAGTCTGGTTGACTGGTAAAAGTCTGGTTGACTGGTCACATTCTGGTTGACTGGTAACAGTCTGGTTGACTGGTCACAGTCTGGTTGACTGGTCACAGTCTGGTTGACTGGTAACAGTCTGGTTGACTGGTAACAGTCTGGTTGACTGGTCACAGTCTGGTAGACTGGTAACAGTCTGGTTGACTGGTACAGTCTGGTTGACTGGTAACAGTCTGGTTGACTGGTCACAGTCTGGTTGACTGGTCACAGTCTGGTTGACTGGTCACAGTCTGGTTGACTGGTCACAGTCTGGTTGACTGGTCACAGTCTGGCTGACTGGTTAGAGTCTGGCTAGTAAAAGTGGAAGATNAGTAAATACCACCACCTCAGTGTAGTGCTTACCACCTCAGTGTAGTGAATACATACCACCTCAGTGTAGTACATACCACCTCATGTAGTGTAGTACATACCACCTCAGTGTAGTACATACCACCCCTCAGTGTAGTACATACCACCTCAGTGTAGTGTAGTACATACCACCTCAGTGTAGTACATACCACCTCAGTGTAGTGTAGTACATACCAGCTCAGTGTATGTAGTACATTCCACCTCAGTGTAGTGTAGTACATACCACCTCAGTGTAGTACATACCACCTCAGTGTAGTACATACCACCTCAGTGTAATGTAGTACATACCACCTCAGTGTAACGTAGTACATACACCTCAGTGTAGTATAGTACATACACCTCAGTGTAGCGTAGTACATACCACCTCAGTGTAGTGTAGTACATACACCTCAGTGTAATGTAGTACATACCACATCAGTGTAGTGTAGTACATATCACTCAGTGTAGTGTAGTACATACCACCTCAGTGTAGTGTAGTACATACCACATCAGTGTAGTGTAGTACATACCACCTCAGTGTAATGTAGTACATACCACCTCAGTGTAGTGTAGTACATACCACCTCAGTGTAATACACACCTAAGTGTAGTACATTCCACCTCAGTGTAATACATACCGCCTCAGTGTAGTACATACCACCTCAGTGTAGTGTAGTACATACCACCTAAGTGTAGTACATACCACCTCAGTGTAGTACATACCACCTCAGTGTAGTACATTCCACCTCAGTGTAGTACATACCACTTCAGTGTAGTACATACCACCTCAGTGTAGTACATTCCACCTCAGTGTAGTACATACCACCTCAGTGTAGTGTAGTACATACCACCTCAGTGTAGTGTAGTACATACCACCTCAGTGTAGTGTAGTAATACCACATCAGTGTAGTGTAGTACATACCACCTCAGTGTAATGTAGTACATACCACCCAGGTAGTGTGTAGTACATACCACCTCACTGTAATACATACCACCTAAGTGTAGTACATACCACCTCAGTGTAATACATACCGCCTCAGTGTAGTACATAAAACCTCAGTGTAGTGTAGTACATACCACTAAGTGTAGTACATACCCTCAGTGAAGTACATACCACCTCAGTGTAGTACATTCCACTCAGTGTAGTACATACCACTTCAGTGTAGTACACCACCTCAGTGTAGTACATTCCACCTCAGTGTAGTACATACCACTCAGTGTAGTGTAGTACATACACCTCAGTGTAGTGTAGTATAACCACCTCAGTGTAGTGTAGTACTTCCACCTCAGTGTAGTACATACCACCTCAGTGTAGTGTAGTACATACCACGTCAGTGTAGTGTAGTACATACCACCTCAGTGTTGTGTAGTAAATACCACCACCTCAGTGTAGTGCTTACCACCTCAGTGTAGTGAATACATACCACCTCAGTGTAGTACATACCACCTCAATGTAGTGTAGTACATACACCTCAGTGTAGTACATACCACCACCTCAGTGTAGTACATACCACCTCAGTGTAGTGTAGTACATACCACCTCAGTGTAGTACATACCACCTCAGTGTAGTGTAGTACATACCAGCTCAGTGTAATGTAGTACATTCCACCTCAGTGTAGTGTAGTACATACCACTCAGTGTAGTACATACCACCTCAGTGTAGTACATACCACCTCAGTGTAATGTAGTACATACCACCTCAGTGTAACGTAGTACATACACCTCAGTGTAGTGTAGTACATACCACCTCAGTGTAGCGTAGTACATACCACCTCAGTGTAGTGTAGTACATACCACCTCAGTGTAATGTAGTACATACCACATCAGTGTAGTGTAGTACATATCACCTCAGTGTAGTGTAGTACATACACCTCAGTGTAGTGTAGTACATACCACATCAGTGTAGGTAGTACATACCACCTCAGTGTAATGTAGTACATACCACCTCAGTGTAGTGTAGTACATACCACCTCAGTGTAATACATACCACCTAAGTGTAGTACATTCCACCTCAGTGTAATACATACCGCCTCAGTGTAGTACATACCACCTCAGTGTAGTGTAGTACATACCACCTAAGTGTAGTACATACACCTCAGTGTAGTACATACCACTCAGTGTAGTACATTCCACTCAGTGTAGTACATACCACTTCAGTGTAGTACATACCACCTCAGTGTAGTACATTCCACCTCAGTGTAGTACATACCACCTCAGTGTAGTGTAGTACATACCACCTCAGTGTAGTGTAGTATACCACCTCAGTGTAGTGTAGTACATTCCACCTCAGTGTAGTACATACCACCTCAGTGTAGTGTAGTACATACCACCTCAGTGTAGTGTAGTACATACACCTCAGTGTAGTGTAGTACATTCCACCTCAGGTAGTACATATCACCTCAGTGTAGTGTAGTACATACCACCTCAGTGTAGTGTAGTACATACCACCTCAGTGTAATGTAGTACATACCACGTCAGTGTAGTACATACCACCTCAGTGTAGTACATTCCACCTCAGTGTATTGTAGTACATACCACCGCAGTGTAGTGTAGCACATACCACCTCAGTGTAATGTAGTACATACCACCTCAGTGTAGTGTAGTACATACCACCTCAGTGTAATGTAGTACATACCACGTCAGTGTAATGTAGTACATACCACCTCAGTGTAGTACATACCACCTCAGTGTAATGTAGTACATACCACGTCAGTGTAGTGTAGTACATACCACCTCAGTGTAATGTAGTACATACCACCTCAGTGTAGTGTAGTACATACCACCTCAGTGTAGTGTAGTACATACCACCTCAGTGTAGTACATACCACCTCAGTGTAGTACATACCACCTCAGTGTAATGTAGTACATACCACGTCAGTGTAGTGTAGTACATACCACGTCAATGTAGTGTAGCACATACCACCTCATTGTCATGTCGTACATACCACGTCAGTGTAGTGTAGTACATACCTCCTCAGTGTAGTGTAGTACATACCACGTCAGTGTAATGTAGTACATACCACCTCAGTGAAGTGCAGTACAGACCACCTCAGTGTAGTACATACCACCTCAGTGTAATGTAGTACATACCACGTCAGTGTAGTGTAGTACATACCACCTCAGTGTACTACATACCACCTCAGTGTAGTGTAGTACATACCACGTCAGTGTAGTGTAGTACATACCACCTCAGTGTAGTGTAGTACATACCACCTCAGTGTAGTGTAGTACATACCACCTCAGTGTAGTACATACCACCTCAGTGTAGTGTAGTAATACCACCTCAGTGTAGTACATACCACCTCAGTGTAGTGTAGTACATACCACCTCATGTAATGTAGTACATACCACCTCAGTGTAGTGTAGTACATACCACCTCAGAGTAATGTAGTACATACCACGTCAGTGTAGTGTAGTACATACACCTCAGTGTAGTGTAGTACATACCACCTCAGTGTAGTACATACCACCTCAGTGTAGTACATACCACCTCAGTGTAATGTAGTACATACCACCTCAGTGTAACGTAGTACATACACCTCAGTGTAGTGTAGTACATACCACCTCAGTGTAGTGTAGTACATACCACCTCAGTGTAGTGTAGTACATACCACTTCAGTGTAATGTAGTACATACAACATCAGTGTAGTGTAGTACATATCACCTCAGTGTAGTGTAGTACATACCACCTCAGTGCAGTGTAGTACATACCACATCAGTGTAGTGTAGTACATACCACCTCAGTGTAATGTAGTACATACCACCTCAGTGTAGTGTAGTACATACCACCTCAGTGTAATACATACCACCTAAGTGTAGTACATACCACCTCATTGTAATACATACCGCCTCAGTGTAGTACATACCACCTCAGTGTAGTGTAGTACATACCACCTAAGTGTAGTACATACCACCTCAGTGTAGTACATACCACCTCAGTGTAGTACATTCCACCTCAGTGTAATACATACCACTTCAGTGTAGTACATACCACCTCAGTGTAGTACATTCCACCTCAGTGTAGTACATACCACCTCAGTGTAGTGTAGTACATACCACCTCAGTGTAGTGTAGTACATACCACCTCAGTGTAGTGTAGTACATTCCACCTCAGTGTAGTACATACCACCTCAGTGTAGTGTAGTACATACCACGTCAGTGTAGTGTAGTACATACCACCTCAGTGTAGTGTAGTAAATACCACCACCTCAGTGTAGTGCTTACCACCTCAGTGTAGTGAATACATACCACCTCAGTGTAGTACATACCACCTCAATGTAGTGTAGTACATACCACCTCAATGTAGTGTAGTTTATACCACCTCAGTGTAGTACATACCGCCACCTCAGTGTAGTACATACCACCTCAGTGTAGTGTAGTACATACCACCTCAGTGTAGTACATACCACCTCAGTGTAGTGTAGTACATACCACCTCAGTGTAATGTAGTACATTCCACCTCAGTGTAGTGTAGTACATACCACCTCAGTGTAGTACATACCACCTCAGTGTAATGTAGTACATACCACCTCAGTGTAACGTAGTACATACACCTCAGTGTAGTGTAGTACATACCACCTCAGTGTAGTACATACCACCTCAGTGTAGTACATACCACCTCAGTGTAATGTAGTACATACCACCTCAGTGTAACGTAGTACATACACCTCAGTGTAGTGTAGTACATACCACCTCAGTGTAGTGTAGTACAAACCACCTCAGTGTAGTGTAGTACATACCACCTCAGTGTAATGTAGTACATACCACATCAGTGTAGTGTAGTACATATCACCTCAGTGTAGTGTAGTACATACCACCTCAGTGTAGTGTAGTACATACCACATCAGTGTAGTGTAGTACATACCACCTCAGTGTAATGTAGTACATACCACCTCAGTGTAGTGTAGTACATACCACCTCAGTGTAATACATACCACCTAAGTGTAGTACATACCACCTCAGTGTAATACATACCGCCTCAGTGTAGTACATACCACCTCAGTGTAGTGTAGTACATACCACCTAAGTGTAGTACATACCACCTCAGTGTAGTACATACCACCTCAGTGTAGTACATTCCACCTCAGTGTAGTACATACCACTTCAGTGTAGTACATTCCATCTCAGTGTAGTACATACCACCTCAGTGTAGTGTAGTACATACCACCTCAGTGTAGTGTAGTACATACCACCTCAGTGTAGTGTAGTACATTCCACCTCAGTGTAGTACATACCACCTCAGTGTAGTGTAGTACATACCACCTCAGTGTAGTGTAGTACATACCACCTCAGTGTAGTGTAGTACATTCCACCTCAGTGTAGTACATATCACCTCAGTGTAGTGTAGTACATACCACCTCAGTGTAGTGTAGTACATACCACCTCAGTGTAGTGTAGTACATACCACCTCAGTGTAATGTAGTACATACCACGTGAGTGTAGTACATACCACCTCAGTGTAGTACATTCCACCTCAGTGTATTGTAGTACATACCACCGCAGTGTAGTGTAGCACATACCACCTCAGTGTAATGTAGTACATACCACCTCAGTGTAGTGTAGTACATACCACCTCAGTGTAATGTAGTACATACCACGTCAGTGTAATGTAGTACATACCACCTCAGTGTAGTACATACCACCTCAGTGTAATGTAGTACATACCACGTCAGTGTAGTGTAGTACATACCACGTCAGTGTAGTGTAGTACATACCACCTCAGTGTAATGTAGTACATACCACCTCAGTGTAGTGTAGTACATACCACCTCAGTGTAGTACATACCACCTCAGTGTAATGTAGTACATACCACGTCAGTGTAGTGTAGTACATACCACGTCAGTGTAGTGTAGCACATACCACGTCAGTGTAATGTCGTACATACCACGTCAGTGTAGTGTAGTACATACCTCCTCAGTGTAGTGTAGTACATACCACGTCAGTGTAATGTAGTACATACCACCTCAGTGAAGTGCAGTACAGACCACCTCAGTATAGTACATACCACCTCAGTGTAATGTAGTACATACCACGTCAGTGTAGTGTAGTACATACCACCTCAGTGTACTACATACCACCTCAGTGTACTACATACCACCTCAGTGTAGTGTAGTACATACCACGTCAGTGTAGTGTAGTACATACCACCTCAGTGTAGTGTAGTACATACCACCTCAGTGTAGTGTAGTACATACCACCTCAGTGTAGTACATACCACCTCAGTGTAGTGTAGTAAATACCACCTCAGTGTAGTACATACCACCTCAGTGTAGTGTAGTACATACCACCTCAGTGTAATGTAGTACATACCACCTCAGTGTAGTGTAGTACATACCACCTCAGAGTAATGTAGTACATACCACGTCAGTGTAGTGTAGTACATATCACCTCAGTGTAGTGTAGTACATACCACCTCAGTGTAATGTAGTACATACCACGTCAGTGTAGTGTAGTACATATCACCTCAGTGTAATGTAGTACATACCACCTCAGTGTAGTGTAGTACATACCACCTCAGTGTAATGTAGTACACACCACCTCAGTGTAGTGTAGTACATCCCACCTCAGTGTAGTGTAGTACATACCACCTCAGTGTAGTACATACCACCTCAGTGTAGTGTAGTACATACCACCTCAGTGTAGTACATACCACCTCAGTGTAATGTAATACATACCACATCAGTGTAGTGTAGTCCATTACACCACCACACCTTTCATTCTCTTCCTCATTGCTAAACCCATCCCACATGTTTTTTCCATTGATTGTACTCTCTAACTTGCTCCAACTTTGCATACCCACTGTACTGTGCTTCAAATGTGTTCGAAAATTATGAGAGAATGAATTTGTTAAACATTACCGTCCCTTTGTTTAGTCAAACTAATGAAACCCAACCTAATGTTTACTAATTGTCCCCGACAATACCCCTGGGGGCGTCCTGGGACCCATGCCGTTCCTCACCGCAAGGGCAATGATGAGAAGGCCGCGCTTGATCATGTTGGACGACCTGGACACCTGACGCTGGACACCTGACGTTGGACACCTGACGCTGGACACCTGATGCAGGACACCTGACGCTGGACACCTGATGCTGGACACCTGACGTTGTACACAAGACGTTGGACAGCTGCTGGACCACCGGGCTCAACTGCAGGTGTATTTTGGGTGCAGGAGTGTACTGCGGCAGCTACAGCCTTGGTGCCAACACTTATACCCGGAGGTTTATCAATGTGGGTGTCGCCAACACAAAGGCCGGAGGGAGGGAGCTATTGTGGTTCGGCTGTGTCATGCGGTCAACCAACATGCTTCACACAGGTAAGCAAACATTAAGGTCAGCACTAATGTGTATCTTTTGTTACTAACGACTTGTTGTATGTTACTGAGGTGTTGGTTACGACTTGGGTGACAGTGACGAAACACACACACACACACACACACACACACACACACACACCACACCACACACACACACACACACCACACACACACACACACACACACACACACACACACACACACACACACACACACACACACACACACACACACCCACACACACAGGTGGAAACTGAGTGCCCAAATGAGCCACAGAGATATTAGAAAGAACTTTTTTAGTGTCAGAGTGGTTGACAAATGGAATGCATTAGGAAGCAATGTGGTGGAGGCTGACTCCATACACAGTTTCAAGTGTAGATATGATAGAGCCCATTAGGCTCAGGAAACTGTACACCTGTTGATTGACGGTTGAGAGGCGGGACCAAAGAGCCAGAGCTCAACCCCCGCAAGCACAACTAGGTGAGTACAACTAGGTGAGTACACACACCCACACACACACACACACACACCCACACACACAACACACACACACACACACACACACACACACACACACACACACACACACACACACACACACACACACACACACACACACACATATACACACACACACACACACACACACACACATACACACACACACACACATACACACACACACACACACACACACACACACACACACACACACACACACACACACACACATTTGTAGCTTTGAGTACCTGGTTGAGCTAGGATTGTCACCCCCAAAAGAACTGGGAACCAAAGGGCTGGCGTACAGAAAGGGAAACTATGAGGAGATGAATAAATTCCTATGGGATATACATTGGGACACAGAACTCGGAACCAAGTCCGTACAAGACATGATGGACTATGTCACCCAAAATGTCAGGAGGCTGTAAGCAGGTTTGTCCCAGCCCAACAGGAAAAAACAGAGAAGCAAAGGAAGAATCCGTGGTTTAATAGGGAATGTATGAAAGCAAAGGAGATGAACAAAGGGCATGGAGGAACTTCCGTAATAACAGAACACCAGAAAGTAGAGAGAGATACCAGAGAACCAGGAACGAGTATGTCAGTGTGAGANATGGAATACCTCTTCTGAATGGATGGAAGATGATATACCTCTTCAGAAACAAATGGGCAATAATCCTTTATTGACTTTTTATATTAAATTTAAATCAAGAATGTACAATCCATTACTGATATTCAAATGCTGAATAAATCTTGATTTTTGTTGGTAATTTATCCTATATTCTACATAGTGTTTTGTTAAGTAATTACTCAGAGGGATATTTGTACAGCAACGACCTCGCTTCTTGCAGGGTCGGCGATCGATCCCCGAAGGTCCAAGTGGATGGGTACTATTCCTTCAATTCGTCCCCCCAATCCCAGCTCCTATCCTATCCACATATCCAAGCTCCTATTCTCCCTTGTATCCATTCCATGTGCTATATAGTCATGTTGGCTTAGCGCCCTCTTCAGATAATTATCTCATCTTTCAGTACTATCTACATTTACTTGCTCCTGAAACCCATCTAGTACACTAGTTAGATATCCACATTCTCACCTATACTGCACTTGTTTTGTTAGAAGTGGCCACATTGTCAGGTGTGTTGCAGAGGTGGCCACATTGTCAGGTGTGTTGCAGAGGTGGCCACATTGTCATGTGTGTTGCAGAGGTGGCCACATTGTCAGGTGTGTTGCAGAGGTGGCCACATTGCCAGGTGTGTTTCAGAAGTGGCCACATTGTCAGGTGTGTTTCAGAGGTGGTCACATTGTCAGGTGTGTTTCACAGGTGGCCACATTGTCAGGTGTGTTGCAGAGGTGGCCACATTGTCAGGTGTGTTTCAGAGGTGGCCACATTGCCAGGTGTGTTGCAGAGGTGGCCACATTGTCAGGTGTGTTTCAGAGGTGGCCACATTGCCAGGTGTGTTTCACAGGTGGCCACATTGTCAGGTGTGTTTCACAGGTGGCCACATTGCCAGGTGTGTTTCAGAAGTGGCCACATTGCCAGGTGTGTTTCAGAGGTGGCCACATTGCCAGGCGTGTTTCACAGGTGGCCACATTGTCAGGTGTGTTTCAGAAGTGGCCACATTGCCAGGTGTGTTTCACAGGTGGCCACATTGCTAGGTGTGTTTCACAGGTGGCCACATTGCCAGGTGTGTTTCACAGGTGGCCACATTGCCAGGTGTGTTTCAGAAGTGGCCACATTGCCAGGTGTGTTTCAGAAGTGGCCACATTGCCAGGTGTGTTTCACAGGTGGCCACATTAGCAGGTGTGTTTCACAAGTGGCCACATTGCCAGGTGTGTTTCAGAAGTGGTCACATTGGCAGGTGTGTTTCATAGGTGGCCACATTGCCAGGTGTGTTTCAGAAGTGGCCACATTGTCAGGTGTGTTTCAGAATAATATATACACAGCATACGCTTATATACGTTTATTGTTATTGAACAATCAGAGATGTGCAGAGAATACGTCATAATAACGGGGGCCTGAAACAGGTAACGCAACACACATACGAAGTAGAAATATCAACCATTTGGTTCGCCAACACTTGCTTAGGGCCCAGGACCAGGATGCAGCAAGCATTTACGTGTTCACCGACGAAACCTCTACATCTTTCCTCGAACATGGCGGCTTTATTTACATTTAATAAACAGTGTACGAGCTTGGAAACTTCACAACCCAACTAGTTGTTGGGTTGTTGTTGTTATAAACAACTTCGTAGTGCTTCGCGACCTATTACCTTTTCTTAAATACAAATTAAGCTGCATGATTGAGGAAAGATGTACAGGCTTCGTTAGCAGACACGTAAATTCCTAGTAAATCACTTTCGGTCCCTTATGTGACCTAAACATCCTCATTTTATTATATGTATATATATATATATATATATATATATATATATATATATATATATATATATATATATATATATATATATATATATATATATATATATATATATATATATATATATATATATATATATTATATATATACACAATATGAGTTGATCAGAGATACGTAGAACAAATATTTTGTGTCTCACAAATCACAATTTAAAATTAACTTCACTTAAAAATCTACAAAGTTTAGTACAAACTCTGAGTTGTTTATTATAAATAATTGTGATCATAATAACTTGTCTTTCTAAACCATCTTCATTCTTAGAAAATGCACACTTTATGTTTTCTAAGAACATCTTTCTTCAATGAAATCAGTTACTTCAATCTTAGAAAACACACTAAGTTTTCTAAGAACTTCATTTTTTAATGAAATCACTTACTTCCATCTTAAAAGATACACACTTTACCTTTTCTTTCAACTTCATTCTTAAATAAAATCAATTACTTAATAAATAAATATAATTAAATTATAAAATAAAGTTCACTTTTATTCATAAAACCTTGCAAATTTTATTTGGCTTTCAGTCTCTTCTTCTTAGGCTTCGGAATTCCTTATTTTTGTAGAGGCTGTTCTTGTTCGTCTTGTCTACTCCCCTCAGAATGTTGTATGCAGTGATTATATCTCCTCTGTTCCTTGTCATCTCCAGGGTCATGAGATTTATTTCCCATACCCTTAACCATTTAATATTGTTCCAAACGTTCGTAGTTTTACAATTTTGGTTTGTTCTTCACAAGGTGCGAATTCCCGATCATTGCTGCATATTTCAGTATTGGTCTAACATAGGTGTCCCATATCCTGCCGATGGTACCCTGCTCCTGGGTGCAGAAATGATTGAAAGCAGGCCAAACTCGCGAAGTTAGTGGAGAAGGCCAGAGGGATGAATCTTTGGGAGCAGTTCAGGATGGTGCAAGTTGTAGTGTCAGGACGCAATTACTGGGAGCAGGGCAGAAGGACGCAGTTACTGGGAGCAGGCCACAAGGACGCAGTTACTGGGAGCAGGCCTCAAGGACGCAGTTACTGGGAGCAGGCCAGAAGGACGCAGTTACTGGGAGCGGGCCATAAGGACGCAGTTACTGGGAGCAGGCCATAAGGACGCAGTTACTGGGTGCAGGCCATAAGGATGCAGTTATTGGGAGCAGGCCATAAGGACGCGGTTACTGGGAGCAGGCCAGAAGGACGCAGTTATTGGGAGCAGGGCAGAAGGACGCAGTTACTGGGAGCAGGCCAGAAGGACGCAGTTACTGGGAGCAGGCCAGAAGGACGCAGTTACTGGGAGCAGGGCAGAAGGACGCAGTTACTGGGAGCAGGCCACAAGGACGCAGTTAATGGGAGCAGGCCAGAAGGACGCAGTTACTGGGAGCAGGCCAGAAGGACGCAGTTTCTGGGAGCAGGGCAGAAGGACGCAGTTACTGGGAGCAGGCCACAAGGACGCAGTTAATGGGAGCAGGCCACAAGGACGCAGTTACTGGGAGCAGGCTATAAGGACGCAGTTACTGGGAGCAGGCCACAAGGACGCAGTTACTGGGAGCAGGCCATAAGGATGCAGTTACTGGGAGCAGGCCATAAGGATGCAGTTACTGGGAGCAGGCCATAAGGACGCGGTTACTGGGAGCAGGCCATAAGGACGCGGTTACTGGGAGCAGGCCATAAGGATGCAGTTACTGGGAGCAGGCCATAAGGACGCGGTTACTGGGAGCAGGCCATAAGGATGCAGTTACTGGGAGCAGGCCATAAGGATGCAGTTACTGGGAGCAGGCCATAAGGACGCAGTTACTGGGAGCAGGCCATAAGGATGCAGTTATTGGGAGCAGGGCAGAAGGACGCAGTTACTGGGAGCAGGGCAGAAGGACGCAGTTACTGAGAGAGGCCAGAAGGACGCAGCTACTGGGAGCATGCCAGAAGGACGCAGTTACTGGGAGCAGGCCAGAAGGACGCAGTTACTGAGGGAGGCCAGAAGGACGCAGTTACTGGGAGCATGGCAGAAGGACGCAGTTACTGGAAGCAGGCCACAAGGACGCAGTTACTGGGAGCAGGCCACAAGGACGCAGTTACTGGGAGCATGCCAGAAGGACGCAGTTACTGGGAGCATGCCAGAAGGACGCAGTTACTGGGAGCATGCCAGAAGGACGCAGTTACTGGGAGCATGCCAGAAGGACGCAGTTACTGGGAGCAGGCCACAAGAACGCAGTTACTGGGAGTAGGCCATAAAGATGCAGTTACTGGGAGCAGACCAGAAGAGAGGCAAGGGGTAACTCATAGTTATGGGTGATAAGGACAGTTGCTGGGAAGGATGCAGTAAGGGTAGTCAGGTACTGTGTTGAACACTAAGTTTCCCTCGCACGTGTCAGGAACACCTTGAGCTCCAGCACCCGAGCACTGGAAAAATTCTTGCTGACAAGAGCTGCACTTTGGGAAGTTGCCTGCAGCCTCACAGGTAAGCGAGTCTACGCAGTCGGTGCTTGGTGGAACAGTGTGTGGAGTTGTGGTTGTTTGTGTAGACGATCCTTCAGAGCACAAGTTTTTACAGGAAGTACTTGAGACACATCGACCAGATTGGTAGTCAAAGTGATGGCCGCTATCACAACTAAAGTGTAAGTTTGGGTCCACAGCTCCCTCTTCAGCGCATATATAGTACTTGGTGCAGTCTGTGGGGTCGGGGGCCTGCACGATCCCTGGCTGACAGTAAGGAACACACGAGACTGTGCAACAAGCGTCCTTATCATCGACACAGTTTACGCCGTTGAAGTAGGTGTTTGAGTCACAGTGAAGTGTCTGTTCTGGTTTACCAGCAATACAAATATAGTATGTACCACAGTCGAATGGATCACTGATCAAGCTGAAGGAACCGTTGCAGGTGATGTGACAGTCTGGAGGCTGACAGGCGGCTTCACAAGTACCTGCTTCACACACAAATTTATCTGGGTTAAAAACTCCATTGTCCGGGCAGGGCACAGCGTGGTCTGAAACTATGCCATCTCCCAAGCAGATATAATAGTTGGTGCAGTTCATGGGGTCAGGGACTTTATCTCCAACATTTTTCCCATTACAGTCCGGTAAACAGGCGTCATTCTGAACCATCCAGGCGGTGGCCACGACCTGAGTGAGGAAGACGAACTGTTATATGTCGCAAAAGTTATATTATTCACTTCCTCAAGGGTAGACATACATTATCCAGCCCTGACACAACTAAGAACTGGGTTGAGGTGTAAGAGGAACTAGACAACACCTATTGCATCGACAGACAACGTCAACGCCTGACGTTGTTTACGGTGCGGGAAAAACACGTTATCTCTGCACACTTCTGCAGCTGCCTCATCCACGTCTGTGAAACTAACTTATACTACGTGAAGGGTTATACAGCAGGTTATGAGCTAGCTGCGTGATACTAAATAAAACACCTCGCAGGAAGGTTAGTCATACATGGTCATGTGATCAGTAGACTTCGCTGGCAAATATTGAATGCATTGTTAAAATATCTTTATAAGAACACGAAAATAAAGAACACAGAGAACAAAGTACCTGCAAAGTGCCAGGTCCCTCATACCGGAAAGTCAGAAGGATCTAAGGATTGGACATTTAGTAATGAAGTGTGTGAGTTTATCATCCAGTTCCTGCTCACAGTTTGCACCTGGAGTGATGAAGGTTAGGAGTCTCGTTACCTGTAACCACATCTCACAGGTAACGGTAGTCACCTGTCACAGGTAACGGTAGCCACCTGTCACAGGTAACGGTAGCCACCTGTCACACGAAACAGTAGCCACCTGTTACAGGTAACAGTAGCCACCTGTCACAGGTAACAGTAGCCACCTGTCGCAGGTAACAGTAGCCACCTCTGACGGTAGCGCCCTGCCAAAGGTAACGGTGGCCACCTGTGACAGGTAACAGTAGCCACCTGTGACGGTAGCGCCCTGCCAAAGGTAACAGTAGCCACCTGTGACAGGTAACAGTAGCCACCTGTGACGGTAGCGCCCTGCCAAAGGTAACAGTAGCCACCTGTGACAGGTAACAGTAGCCACCTGACACAGGTAACAGTAGCCACCTGTCACAGGTAACAGTAGCCACCTGTGACAGGTAACAGTAGCCACCTGACACAGGTAACAGTAGCCACCTGTGACAGGTAACAGTAGCCACCTGACACATGTAACGGTAGCCACCTGACACATGTAACAGTAGCCACCTGACACAGGTAACAGTAGCCACCTGACACATGTAACAGTAGCCACCTGACACATGTTTTGAGATATATACAAGAGTTGTTACATTCTTGTACAGCCACTAGCACGCGTAGCGTTTCGGGCAGGTCCCTGGAATACGATCCCCGCCGCGAAGAATCGTTTTTTCATCCAAGTACACATTTTACTGTTGCGTTAAACAGAGGCTACAGTTAAGGAATTGCGCCCAGTAAATCCTCCCCGGCCAGGATACGAACCCATGACATAGCGCTCGCGGAACGCCAGGCGAGTGTCTTACCACTACACCACGGAGAATGTAACGGTAGCCACCTGACACAGGTAACAGTAGCCACCTGTGACAGGTAACAGTAGCCACCTGACACATGTAACGGTAGCCACCTGACACATGTAACAGTAGCCACCTGACACAGGTAACAGTAGCCACCTGTGACAGGTAACAGTAGCCGCCTGTCACATGTAACGGTAGCCACCTGTCACATGTAACAGTAGCCACCTGACACAGGTAACAGTAGCCACCTGACACATGTAACAGTAGCCACCTGTCACATGTAACAGTAGCCACCTGACACAGGTAACAGTAGCCACCTGACACATGTAACAGTAGCCACCTGACACAGGTAACAGTAGCCACCTGACACATGTAACAGTAGCCACCTGACACAGGAAGCAGTAGCCACCTGACACAGGTAACAGTAGCCACCTGACACATGTAACGGTAGCCACCTGACACATGTAACAGTAGCCACCTGACACAGGTAACAATAGCCACCTGACACAGGTAACAGTAGCCACCTGACACATGTAACAGTAGCCACCTGACACATGTAACAGTAGCCACCTGACACATGTAACAGTAGCCACCTGACACAGGTAACAGTAGCCACCTGACACAGGTAACGGTAGCCACCTGACACAGGTAACGGTAGCCACCTGACACAGGTAACAGTAGCCACCTGACACGTGCAACAGTAGCCACCTGACACAGGTAACAGTAGCCACCTGACACAGGAAACAGTAGCCACCTGTTACAGGAAACAGTAGCCACCTGTTACAGGTAACAGTAGCCACCTGTCACAGGTAAAAGTAGCCACCTGTCGCAGGTAACAGTAGCCACCTGTGACGGTAGCGCCCTGCCAAAGGTAACGGTGGCCACCTGTGACAGGTAACAGTAGCCACCTGTGACGGTAGCGCCCTGCCAAAGGTAACAGTAGCCACCTGTGACAGGTAACAGTAGCCACCTGACACAGGTAATAGTAGACACCTGTCACAGGTAACAGTAGCCACCTGTCACAGGTAACAGTAGCCACCTGTGACAGGTAACGGTAGCCACCTGACACAGGTAACAGTAGCCACCTGTGACAGGTAACAGTAGCCACCTGACACATGTAACGGTAGCCACCTGACACATGTAACAGTAGCCACCTGACACAGGTAACAGTAGCCACCTGACACATGTAACAGTAGCCACCTGACACATGTAACGGTAGCCACCTGACACAGGTAACAGAAGCCACCTGTGACAGGTAACAGTAGCCACCTAACACATGTAACGGTAGCCACCTGACACATGTAACAGCAGCCACCTGACACAGGTAACAGTAGCCACCTGTGACAGGTAACAGTAGCCACCTGACACATGTAACGGTAGCCACCTGTCACATGTAACAGTAGCCACCTGACACAGGTAACAGTAGCCACCTGACACAGGTAACAGTAGCCACCTGACACATGTAACAGTAGCCACCTGACACATGTAACAGTAGCCACCTGACACATGTAACAGTAGCCACCTGACACAGGTAACAGTAGCCACCTGACACAGGTAACAGTAGCCACCTGACACATGTAACAGTAGCCACCTGACACATGTAACAGTAGCCACCTGACACAGGTAACAGTAGCCACCTGACACATGTAACAGTAGCCACCTGACACATGTAACAGTAGCCACCTGACACATGTAACAGTAGCCACCTGACACAGGTAACGGTAGCCACCTGACACATGTAACAGTAGCCACCTGACACATGTAACAGTAGCCACCTGACACAGGTAACAGTAGCCACCTGACACAGGTAACGGTAGCCACCTGACACAGGTAACGGTAGCCACCTGACACAGGTAACAGTAGCCACCTGACACATGTAACAGTAGCCACCTGACACAGGTAACAGTAGCCACCTGACACAGGTAACAGTAGCCACCTGACACATGTAACAGTAGCCACCTGACACATGTAACAGTAGCCACCTGACACAGGTAACAGTAGCCACCTGTCACATGTAACAGTAGCCACCTGACACATCTAACAGTAGCCACCTTTCACATGTAACAGTAGCCACCTGTCACAGGTAACAGTAGCCACCTGTCACATGTAACAGTGCCCACCTGACACATGTAACAGTAGCCACCTGTCACATGTAACAGTAGCCACCTGTCACAGGTAACAGTAGCCACCTGTCACATGTAACAGTAGCCACCTGTCACATGTAACAGTAGCCACCTGACACATGTAACGGTAGCCACCTGACACAGGTAACAGTAGCCACCTGACACATGTAACGGTTGCCACCTGGCACAGGTAACAGTAGCCACCTGGCACAGGTAACAGTAGCCACCTGTGACAGGTAACGGTAGCCACCTGTCACAGGTAACAGTAGCCACCAGACACATGTAACGGTAGCCACCTGACACAGGTAACAGTAGCCACCTGACACATGTAACGGTAGCCACCTGACACAGGTAACAGTAGCCACCTGTCACAGGTAACAGTAGCCACCTGACACAGGTAACAGTAGCCACCTGTCACAGGTAACAGTAGCCACCTGACACAAGTAACGGTAGCCACCTGACACAGGTAACGGTAGCCACCTGACACAGGTAACAGTAGCCACCTGACACAGGTAACAGTAGCCACCTGTCACAGGTAACAGTAGCCACCTGTCACAGGTAACAGTAGCCACCTGACACAGGTAACGGTATCCACCTGACACAGGTAACAGTAGCCACCTGACACATGTAACGGTAGCCACCTGACACAGGTAACGGTAGCCACCTGT
Organism: Procambarus virginalis; assembly: GCA_020271785.1. Taxonomy (NCBI): domain Eukaryota; kingdom Metazoa; phylum Arthropoda; class Malacostraca; order Decapoda; family Cambaridae; genus Procambarus; species Procambarus virginalis. The sequence goes on from WNGS01003698.1 coordinate 148,122, forward strand.
CACAGGTAACAGTAGCCACCTGTCACATGTGACGGTAGCCACCTGTCACAGGTAACGGTAGTCACCTGACACAGGTAACGGTAGCCACCTGTCACAGGTAACAGTAGCCACCTGTCACATGTAACGGTAGCCACCTGTCACAGGTAACGGTAGTCACCTGACACAGGTAACAGTAGACACCTGTCACAGGTAAAAGCACCCACCTGACACAGGTAACAGTAGCCACCTGTCACATGTAACAGTAGCCACCTGATACAGGTAACAGTAGCCACCTGACACATGTAACAGTAGCCACCTGACACAGTTAACGGTAGCCACCTGACACAGGTAGCGGTAGCCACCTGACACAGGTAACAGTAGCCACCTGACACAGGTAACAGTAGCCACCTGACACAGGTAACAGTAGCCACCTGACACAGGTAACAGTAGCCACCTGACACAGGTAACAGTAGCCACCTGACACAGGTAACAGTAGCCACCTGACACAGGTAACAGTAGCCACCTAACACAGGTAACAGTAGCCATCTGACACAGGTAACAGTAGCCACCTGACACAGATAACAGTAGGCACCTATGACAGGTAACGGTAGCCACCTGACACAGCTAACAGTAGCCACCTGTGACAGGTAACGGTAGCCACCTGACACAGGTAACGGTAGCCACCTGTGACAGGTAACGGTAGCCACCTGTGACAGGTAACGGTAGCCACCTACACAGGTAACGGTAGGCACCTGACACAGGTAACGGTAGCCACCTGACACAGGTAACAGTAGCCACCTGTGACAGGTAACGGTAGCCACCTGACACAGGTAACGGTAGCCACCTGTGACAGGTAACGGTAGCCACTTGTGACAGGTAACGGTAGCCACCTGACACAGGTAACAGTAGCCACCTGACACAGGTAACGGTAGCCACCTGTGACAGGCAACGGTAGCCACCTGACACAGGTAACGGTAGCCACCTGTGACAGGTAACGGTAGCCACCTGGCACAGGTAACAGTAGCCACCTATCACAGGTAACGGTAGCCAGCTGACACAGGTAACAGTAGCCACCTGACACAGGTAACGGTAGCCACCTGTGACAGGTAACGGTAGCCACCTGACACAGGTAACGGTAGCCACCTGTGACAGGTAACGGTAACCACCTGACACAGGTAACAGTAGCCACCTGACACAGGTAACGGTAGCCACCTGACACAGGTAACGGTAGCCCCCTGTCACAGGTAACAGTAGCCACCTGACACAGGTAACGGTAGCCACCTGACACAGGTAACAGTAGCCACCTGTCACATGTGACGGTAGCCACCTGTCACAGGTAACGGTAGTCACCTGACACAGGTAACGGTAGCCACCTGTCACAGGTAACAGTAGCCACCTGACACATGTAACGGTAGCCACCTGTCACAGGTAACGGTAGTCACCTGACACAGGTAACAGTAGCCACCTGTCACAGGTAAAGCACCCACCTGACACAGGTAACAGTAGCCACCTGTCACATGTAACAGTAGCCACCTGATACAGGTAACAGTAGCCACCTGACACAGGTAACAGAAGCCACCTGACACAGGTAACGGTAGCCACCTGACACAGGTAGCGGTAGCCACCTGACACAGGTAACAGTAGCCACCTGACACAGGTAACAGTAGCCACCTGACACAGGTAACAGTAGCCACCTGACACAGGTAACAGTAGCTACCTGACACAGGTAACAGTAGCCACCTGACACAGGTAACAGTAGCCACCTGACACAGGTAACAGTAGCCACCTGACACAGGTAACAGTAGCCACTGACACAGGTAACAGTAGCCACCTGACACAGATAACAGTAGGCACCTATGACAGGTAACGGTAGCCACCTGACACAGCTAACAGTAGCCACCTGTGACAGGTAACGGTAGCCACCTGACACAGGTAACGGTAGCCACCTGTGACAGGTAACGGTAGCCACCTGTGACAGGTAACGGTAGCCACCTACACAGGTAACGGTAGGCACCTGACACAGGTAACGGTAGCCACCTGTGACAGGTAACGGTAGCCACCTGTGACAGGTAACGGTAGCCACCTGACACAGGTAACAGTAGCCACCTGACACAGGTAACGGTAGCCACCTGTGACAGGCAACGGTAGCCACCTGACACAGGTAACGGTAGCCACCTGTGACAGGTAACGGTAGCCACCTGGCACAGGTAACAGTAGCCACCTATCACAGGTAACGATAGCCAGCTGACACAGGTAACAGTAGCCACCTGACACAGGTAACGGTAGCCACCTGTGACAGGTAACAGTAGCCATCTGACACAGGTAACGGTAGCCACCTGTGACAGGTAACGGTAACCACCTGACACAGGTAACAGTAGCCACCTGACACAGGTAACGGTAGCCACCTGACACAGGTAACGGTAGCCCCCTGTCACAGGTAACAGTAGCCACCTGACACAGGTAACGGTAGCCACCTGACACAGGTAACAGTAGCCACCTGACACAGGTAACAGTAGCTACCTGACACAGGTAACAGTAGCCACCTGACACAGGTAACGGTTGCCACCTGACACAGGTAACAGTAGCCACCTGACACAGGTAACAGTAGCCACCTGACACAGGTAACGGTTGCCACCTGACACAGGTAACAGTAGCCACCTGAAACAGGTAACGGTAGCCACCTGACACAGGTAACAGTAGCCACCTGACACAGGTAACAGTAGCCACCTGACACAGTTAACAGTAGCCACCTGACACAGGTAACAGTAGCCACCTGACACAGGTAACAGTAGCCACCTGACACAGGTAACAGTAGCCACCTGACACAGGTAACAGTAGCCACCTGTGACAGGTAACGGTAGCCACCTGACACAGGTAACAGTAGCCACCTGACACAGGTAACAGTAGCCACCTGACACAGGTAACAGTAGCCACCTGACACAGGTAACAGTAGCCACCTGACACAGGTAACAGTAGCCACCTGACACAGGTAACAGTAGCCACCTGACACAGGTAACAGTAGCCACCTGACACAGGTAACAGTAGCCACCTGACACAGGAAACAGTAGCCACCTGACACAGGTAACAGTAGCCACCTGACACAGGTAACAGTAGCCACCTGTCACAGGTAACAGTAGCCACCTGACACAGGTAACAGTAGCCACCTGTGACGGTAGCCCCTGCACAGGTAACGGTAGCCACCTGTGACAGGTAACAGTAGCCACCTGTAACGGTAGCGCCCTGACACAGGTAACAGTAGCCACCTGTGACAGGTAACAGTAGCCACCTGTGACGGTAGCGCCCTGCCACAGGTAACAGTAGCCACCTGTGACAGGTAACAGTAGCCACCTGACACAGGTAACAGTAGCCACCTGACACAGGTAACAGTAGCCACCTGACACAGGTAACAGTAGCCACCTGACACAGGTAACAGTAGCCACCTGACACAGGTAACGGTAGCCACCTGGCACAGGTAACAGTAGCCACCTATCACAGGTAACGGTAGCCACTGACACAGGTAACAGTAGCCACCTGACACAGGTAACGGTAGCCACCTGACAGGTAACGGTAGCCACCTGACACAGGTAACGGTAGCCACCTGTCACAGGTAACAGTAGCCACCTGACACAGGTAACAGTAGCCACCTGACACAGGTAACAGTAGCCACCTGACACAGGTAACGGTAGCCACCTGTCACAGGTAACAGTAGCCACCTGACACAGGTAACGGTAGCCACCTGACACAGGTAACAGTAGCCACCTGTCACATGTGACGGTAGCCACCTGTCACAGGTAACGGTAGCCACCTGACACAGGTAACGGTAGCCACCTGTCACAGGTAACAGTAGCCACCTGACACATGTAACGGTAGCCACCTGTCACAGGTAACGGTAGCCACCTGACACAGGTAACAGTAGCCACCTGTCACAGGTAAAAGTACCCACCTGACACAGGTAACAGTAGCCACCTGTCACATGTAACAGTAGCCACCTGACACAGGTAACAGTAGCCACCTGACACAGGTAACAGAAGCCACCTGACACAGGTAACGGTAGCCACCTGACACAGGTAACGGTAGCCACCTGACACAGGTAACAGTAGCCACCTGACACAGGTAACAGTAGCCACCTGACACAGGTAACAGTAGCCACCTGACACAGGTAACAGTAGCTACCTGACACAGGTAACAGTAGCCACCTGACACAGGTAACAGTAGCCACCTGACACAGGTAACAGTAGCCACCTGACACAGGTAACAGTAGCCACTGACACAGGTAACAGTAGCCACCTGACACAGATAACAGTAGGCACCTATGACAGGTAACGGTAGCCACCTGACACAGCTAACAGTAGCCACCTGTGACAGGTAACGGTAGCCACCTGACACAGGTAACGGTAGCCACCTGTGACAGGTAACGGTAGCCACCTGTGACAGGTAACGGTAGCCACCTACACAGGTAACGGTAGGCACCTGACACAGGTAACGGTAGCCACCTGTGACAGGTAACGGTAGCCACCTGTGACAGGTAACGGTAGCCACCTGACACAGGTAACAGTAGCCACCTGACACAGGTAACGGTAGCCACCTGTGACAGGCAACGGTAGCCACCTGACACAGGTAACGGTAGCCACCTGTGACAGGTAACGGTAGCCACCTGGCACAGGTAACAGTAGCCACCTATCACAGGTAACGATAGCCACCTGACACAGGTAACAGTAGCCACCTGACACAGGTAACGGTAGCCACCTGTGACAGGTAACAGTAGCCACCTGACACAGGTAACGGTAGCCACCTGTGACAGGTAACGGTAACCACCTGACACAGGTAACAGTAGCCACCTGACACAGGTAACGGTAGCCACCTGACACAGGTAACGGTAGCCCCCTGTCACAGGTAACAGTAGCCACCTGACACAGGTAACGGTAGCCACCTGACACAGGTAACAGTAGCCACCTGACACAGGTAACAGTAGCCACCTGACACAGGTAACAGTAGCCACCTGACACAGGTAACGGTAGCCACCTGACACAGGTAACAGTAGCCACCTGACACAGGTAACAGTAGCCACCTGACACAGGTAACGGTAGCCACCTGACACAGGTAACAGTAGCCACCTGAAACAGGTAACGGTAGCCACCTGACACAGGTAACAGTAGCCACCTGACACAGGTAACAGTAGCCACCTGACACAGTTAACAGTAGCCACCTGACACAGGTAACAGTAGCCACCTGACACAGGTAACAGTAGCCACCTGACACAGGTAACAGTAGCCACCTGACACAGGTAACAGTAGCCACCTGTGACAGGTAACGGTAGCCACCTGACACAGGTAACAGTAGTCACCTGTCACAGGTAACAGTAGCCACCTGACACAGGTAAAAGTAGCCACCTGACACAGGTAACAGTAGCCACCTGACACAGGTAACAGTAGCCACCTGTGACAGGTAACGATAGCCACCGGACACAGGTAACGGTAGCCACCTGTAACAGGTAACGGTAGCCACCTGACACATGTAACAGTAGCCACCTGTGACAGGTAAAAGTAGCCACCTGACACAGGTAACAGTAGCCACCTGTGACAGGTAACGGTAGCCACCTGACACAGGTAACGGTAGCCACCTAACACAGGTAACGGTAGCCACCTGTGACAGGTAACGGTAGCCACCTGACACAGGTAACGGTAGCCACCTGACACAGGTAACGGTAGCCACCTAACACAGGTAACGGTAGCCACCTGTGACAGGTAACGGTAGCCACCTGACACAGGTAACGGTAGCCACCTGACACAGGTAACGGTAGCCACCTGACACAGGTAACAGTAGCCACCTGACACAGGTAACAGTAGCCACCTGACACATGTAACAGTAGCCACCTGACACAGGTAACAGTAGCCACCTGACACAGATAACAGTAGCCACCTGACACAGGTAACAGTAGCCACCTGACACAGGTAACAGTAGCCACCTGACACAGGTAACAGTAGCCACCTTTGGCAGGTAACAGTAGCCACCTAACACATGTAACGGTAGCCACCTGACACATGTAACAGCTGCCACCTGACACAGGTAACAGTAGCCACCTGTCACAGGTAACAGTAGCCACCTGTCGCAGGTAACAGTAGCCACCTGTCACAGGAAACAGTAGCCACCTGTCACAGGAAACAGTAGCCACCTGTTACAGGTAACAGTAGCCACCTGTCACAGGTAACAGTAGCCACCTGTCGCAGGTAACAGTAGCCACCTGTGACGGTAGCGCCCTGCCAAAGGTAACGGTGGCCACCTGTGACAGGTACCAGTAGCCACCTGTGACGGTAGCGCCCTGCCAAAGGTAACAGAAGCAACCTGTGACAGGTAACAGTAGCCACCTGTGACGGTAGCGCCCTGCCAAAGGTAACAGTAGCCACCTGTGACAGGTAACAGTAGCCACCTGACACAGGTAACAGTAGCCACCTGTGACAGGTAACAGTAGCCACCTGACACAGGTAACAGTAGCCACCTGTGACAGGTAACAGTAGCCATCTGACACATGTAACGGTAGCCACCTGACACATGTAACAGTAGCCACCTGATACAGGTAACAGTAGCCACCTGACACATGTAACAGTAGCCACCTGACACATGTAACGGTAGCCACCTGACACAGGTAACAGTAGCCACCTGTGACAGGTAACAGTAGCCACCTGACACATGTAACGGTAGCCACCTGACACATGTAACAGTAGCCACCTGACACAGGTAACAGTAGCCACCTGTGACAGGTAACAGTAGACGCCTGTCACATGTAACGGTAGCCACCTGTCACATGTAACAGTAGCCACCTGACACAGGTAACAGTAGCCACCTGACACATGTAACAGTAGCCCACTGTCACATGTAACAGTAGCCACCTGACACAGGTAACAGTAGCCACCTGACACATGTAACAGTAGCCACCTGACACAGGTAACAGTAGCCACCTGACACATGTAACAGTAGCCACCTGACACAGGGAGCAGTAGCCACCTGACACAGGTAACAGTAGCCACCTGACACATGTAACGGTAGCCACCTGACACATGTAACAGTAGCCACCTGACACAGGTAACAGTAGCCACCTGACACAGGTAACAGTAGCCACCTGACACATGTAACAGTAGCCACCTGACACATGTAACAGTAGCCACCTGACACAGGTAACAGTAGCCACCTGACACAGGTAACGGTAGCCACCTGACACAGGTAACGGTAGCCACCTGACACAGGTAACAGTAGCCACCTGACACGTGTAACAGTAGCCACCTGACACAGGTAACAGTAGCCACCTGACACAGGAAACAGTAGCCACCTGTTACAGGTAACAGTAGCCACCTGTCACAGGTAAAAGTAGCCACCTGTCGCAGGTAACAGTAGCCACCTGTGACGGTAGCGCTCTGCCAAAGGTAACGGTGGCCACCATTGACAGGTAACAGTAGCCACCTGTGACGGTAGCGCCCTGCCAAAGGTAACAGTAGCCACCTGTGACAGGTAACAGTAGCCGCAAGACACAGGTAATAGTAGATACCTGTCACAGGTAACAGTAGCCACCTGTCACAGGTAACAGTAGCCACCTGTGACAGGTAACAGTAGCCACCTGACACAGGTAACAGTAGCCACCTGTGACAGGTAACAGTAGCCACCTGACACATGTAACGGTAGCCACCTGACACATGTAACAGTAGCCACCTGACACAGGTAACAGTAGCCACCTGACACATGTAACAGTAGCCACCTGACACATGTAACGGTAGCCACCTGACACAGGTAACAGTAGCCACCTGTGACAGGTAACAGTAGCCACCTAACACATGTAACGGTAGCCACCTGATACATGTAACAGCAGCCACCTGACACAGGTAACAATAGCCACCCGTGACAGGTAACAGTAGCCACCTGACACATGTAACGGTAGCCACCTGTCACATGTAACAGTAGCCACCTGACACAGGTAACAGTAGCCACCTGACACATGTAACAGTAGCCATCTGTCACATGTAACAGTAGCCACCTGACACAGGTAACAGTAGCCACCTGACACATGTAACAGTAGCCACCTGACACAGGTAACAGTAGCCACCTGACACATGTAACAGTAGCCACCTGACACAGGGAGCAGTAGCCACCTGATACAGGTAACAATAGCCACCTGACACATGTAACGGTAGCCACCTGACACATGTAACAGTAGCTACCTGACACAGGTAACAGTAGCCGCCTGACACAGGTAACAGTAGCCACCTGACACATGTAACAGTAGCCACCTGACACATGTAACAGTAGCCACCTGACACAGGTAACAGTAGCCACCTGACACATGTACCAGTAGCCACCTGTCACATGTAACAGTAGCCACCTGTCACAGGTAACAGTAGCCACCTGTCACATGTAACAGTAGCCACCTATCACATGTAACAGTAGCCACCTGACACATGTAACGGTAGCCACCTGTCACAGGTAACAGTAGCCACCTGACACAGGTAACAGTAGCCACCTGACACATGTAACGGTTGCCACCTGGCACAGGTAACAGTAGCCACCTGTGACAGGTAACGGTAGCCACCTGTCACAGGTAACAGTAGCCACCTGACACAGGTAACGGTAGCCACCTGACACAGGTAAAAGTAGCCACCTGTCACAGGTAAAAGTAGCCACCTGTCACAGGTAACAGTAGCCACCTGACACAGGTAACGGTAGCCACCTGACACAGGTAACAGTAGCCACCTGACACATGTAACGGTAGCCACCTGACACAGGTAACGGTAGCCACCTGACACAGGTAACAGTAGCCACCTGACACAGGTAACAGTAGCCACCTGTCACAGGTAACAGTAGCCACCTGACACAAGTAACGGTAGCCACCTGACACAGGTAACGGTAGCCACCTGACACAGGTAACAGTAGCCACCTGACACAGGTAACAGTAGCCACCTGTCACAGGTAACAGTAGCCACCTGTCACAGGTAACAGTAGCCACCTGACACAGGTAACGGTATCCACCTGACACAGGTAACAGTAGCCACCTGACACATGTAACGGTAGCCACCTGACACAGGTAACGGTAGCCACCTGTCACAGGTAACAGTAGCCACCTGTCACAGGTAACAGTAGCCACCTGTCACATGTAACAGTAGCCACCTGACACAGGTAACGGTAGCCACCTGACACAGGTAACAGTAGCCACCTGACACAGGTAACAGTAGCCACCTGACACAGGTAACAGTAGCCACCTGACACAGGTAACAGTAGCCACCTGTCACAGGTAACGGTAGCCACCTGTCACAGGTAACAGTAGCCACCTGACACATGTAACGGTAGCCACCTGACACAGGTAACAGTAGCCACCTGACACATGTAACGGTAGCCACCTGACACAGGTAACAGTAGCCACCTGACACAGGTAACAGTAGCCACCTGACACAGGTAACAGTAGCCACCTGTCACAGGTAACAGTAGCCACCTGACACAGGTAACAGTAGCCACCTGACACAGGTAACGGTAGCCACCTGACACAGGTAACAGTAGCCACCTGACACAGGTAACAGTAGCCACCTGTCACAGGTAACAGTAGCCACCTGACACAGGTAACAGTAGCCACCTGACACAGGTAACGGTAGCCACCTGACACAGGTAACAGTAGCCACCTGACACATGTAACAGTAGCCACCTGACACAGGTAACAGTAGCCACCTGACACAGGTAACAGTAGCCACCTGTCACATGTAACGGTAGCCACCTGACACAGGTAACGGTAGTCACCTGACACAGGTAACGGTAGCCACCTGTCACAGGTAACAGTAGCCACCTGACACATGTAACGGTAGCCACCTGTCACAGGTAACGGTAGTCACCTGACACAGGTAACAGTAGCCACCTGTCACAGGTAAAAGCACCCACCTGACACAGGTAACAGTAGCCACCTGTCACATGTAACAGTAGCCACCTGACACAGGTAACAGTAGCCACCTGACACATGTAACAGTAGCCACCTGACACAGGTAACGGTAGCCACCTGACACAGGTAGCGGTAGCCACCTGACACAGGTAACAGTAGCCACCTGACACAGGTAACAGTAGCCACCTGACACAGGTAACAGTAGCCACCTGACACAGGTAACAGTAGCCACCTGACACAGGTAACAGTAGCCACCTGACACAGGTAACAGTAGCCACCTGACACAGGTAACAGTAGCCACCTGACACAGGTAACAGTAGCCATCTGACACAGGTAACAGTAGCCACCTGACACAGATAACAGTAGGCACCTATGACAGGTAACGGTAGCCACCTGACACAGCTAACAGTAGCCACCTGTGACAGGTAACGGTAGCCACCTGACACAGGTAACGGTAGCCACCTGTGACAGGTAACGGTAGCCACCTGTGACAGGTAACGGTAGCCACCTACACAGGTAACGGTAGGCACCTGACACAGGTAACGGTAGCCACCTGACACAGGTAACAGTAGCCACCTGTGACAGGTAACGGTAGCCACCTGACACAGGTAACGGTAGCCACCTGTGACAGGTAACGGTAGCCACCTGTGACAGGTAACGGTAGCCACCTGACACAGGTAACAGTAGCCACCTGACACAGGTAACGGTAGCCACCTGTGACAGGTAACGGTAGCCACCTGACACAGGTAACGGTAGCCACCTGTGACAGGTAACGGTAGCCACCTGGCACAGGTAACAGTAGCCACCTATCACAGGTAACGGTAGCCACCTGACACAGGTAACAGTAGCCACCTGACACAGGTAACGGTAGCCACCTGACACAGGTAACAGTAGCCACCTGACACAGGTAACGGTAGCCACCTGTGACAGGTAACAGTAGCCACCTGACACAGGTAACAGTAGCCACCTGACACAGGTAACGGTAGCCACCTGACACAGGTAACGGTAGCCCCCTGACACAGGTAACAGTAGCCACCTGACACAGGTAACAGTAGCCACCTGACACAGGTAACAGTAGCCACCTGACACATGTAACAGTAGCCACCTGACACAGGTAACAGTAGCCACCTGACACAGGTAACGGTAGCCACCTGACACAGGTAACAGTAGCCACCTGACACAGGTAACAGTAGCCACCTGTCACAGGTAACAGTAGCCACCTGACACAGGTAACAGTAGCCACCTGACACAGGTAACAGTAGCCACCTGACACAGGTAACAGTAGCCACCTGACACAGGTAACAGTAGCCACCTGACACAGGTAACAGTAGCCACCTGACACAGGTAACAGTAGCCACCTGACACAGGTAACAGTAGCCACCTGACACAGGTAACGGTAGCCACCTGACACAGGTAACAGTAGCCACCTGACACAGGTAACAGTAGCCACCTGACACAGGTAACAGTAGCCACCTGACACAGGTAACAGTAGCCACCTGACACAGGTAACAGTAGCCACCTGACACAGGTAACAGTAGCCACCTGACACAGGTAACAGTAGCCACCTGACACAGGTAACAGTAGCCACCTGACACAGGTAACAGTAGCCACCTGACACAGGTAACAGTAGCCACCTGACACAGGTAACAGTAGCCACCTGACACAGGTAACAGTAGCCACCTGTCACAGGTAACGGTAGCCACCTGACACAGGTAACGGTAGCCACCTGACACAGGTAACAGTAGCCACCTGTGACAGGTAACGGTAGCCACCTGACACAGGTAACGGTAGCCACCTGACACAGGTAACAGTAGCCACCTGACACAGGTAACAGTAGCCACCTGACACAGGTAACAGTAGCCACCTGACACAGGTAACAGTAGCCACCTGACACAGGTAACAGTAGCCACCTGTGACAGGTAACAGTAGCCACCTGACACAGGTAACAGTAGCCACCTGACACAGTAACAGTAGCCACCTGACACAGGTAACAGTAGCCACCTGACACAGGTAACAGTAGCCACCTGACACAGGTAACAGTAGCCACCTGACACAGGTAACAGTAGCCACCTGACACAGGTAACAGTAGCCACCTGACACAGGTAACAGTAGCCACCTGACACAGTAACAGTAGCCACCTGACACAGGTAACAGTAGCCACCTGACACAGGTAACAGTAGCCACCTGACACAGGTAACAGTAGCCACCTGACACAGGTAACAGTAGCCACCTGACACAGGTAACAGTAGCCACCTGACACAGGTAACAGTAGCCACCTGACACAGGTAACAGTAGCCACCTGACACAGGTAACAGTAGCCACCTGACACAGGTAACAGTAGCCACCTGACACAGGTAACAGTAGCCACCTGACACAGGTAACAGTAGCCACCTGACACAGGTAACAGTAGCCACCTGACACAGGTAACAGTAGCCACCTGACACAGGTAACAGTAGCCACCTGACACAGGTAACAGTAGCCACCTGACACAGGTAACAGTAGCCACCTGACACAGGTAACAGTAGCCACCTGACACAGTAACAGTAGCCACCTGACACAGGTAACAGTAGCCACCTGACACAGGTAACAGTAGCCACCTGACACAGGTAACAGTAGCCACCTGACACAGGTAACAGTAGCCACCTGACACAGGTAACAGTAGCCACCTGACACAGGTAACAGTAGCCACCTGACACAGGTAACAGTAGCCACCTGACACAGGTAACAGTAGCCACCTGACACAGGTAACAGTAGCCACCTGACACAGGTAACAGTAGCCACCTGACACAGGTAACAGTAGCCACCTGACACAGGTAACAGTAGCCACCTGACACAGGTAACAGTAGCCACCTGACACAGGTAACAGTAGCCACCTGACACAGGTAACAGTAGCCACCTGACACAGGTAACAGTAGCCACCTGACACAGGTAACAGTAGCCACCTGACAGGTAACAGTAGCCACCTGACACAGGTAACAGTAGCCACCTGACACAGGTAACAGTAGCCACCTGACACAGGTAACAGTAGCCACCTGACACAGGTAACAGTAGCCACCTGACACAGGTAACAGTAGCCACCTGACACAGGTAACAGTAGCCACCTGACACAGGTAACAGTAGCCACCTGACACAGGTAACAGTAGCCACCTGACACATGTAACAGTAGCCACCTGACACAGGTAACAGTAGCCACCTGACACAGGTAACAGTAGCCACCTGACACAGGTAACAGTAGCCACCTGACACAGGTAACAGTAGCCACCTGACACAGGTAACAGTAGCCACCTGACACAGGTAACGGTAGCCACCTGACACAGGTAACAGTAGCCACCTGACACAGGTAACAGTAGCCACCTGACACAGGTAACAGTAGCCACCTGACACAGGTAACAGTAGCCACCTGACACAGGTAACAGTAGCCACCTGACACAGGTAACAGTAGCCACCTGACACAGGTAACAGTAGCCACCTGACACAGGTAACAGTAGCCACCTGACACAGGTAACAGTAGCCACCTGACACATGTAACAGTAGCCACCTGACACAGGTAACAGTAGCCACCTGACACAGGTAACAGTAGCCACCTGACACAGGTAACAGTAGCCACCTGACACAGGTAACAGTAGCCACCTGACACAGGTAACAGTAGCCACCTGACACAGGTAACAGTAGCCACCTGACACAGGTAACAGTAGCCACCTGACACAGGTAACAGTAGCCACCTGACACAGGTAACAGTAGCCACCTGACACAGGTAACAGTAGCCACCTGACACAGGTAACAGTAGCCACCTGACACAGGTAACAGTAGCCACCTGACACAGGTAACAGTAGCCACCTGACACAGGTAACAGTAGCCACCTGACACAGGTAACAGTAGCCACCTGACACAGGTAACAGTAGCCACCTGACACAGGTAACAGTAGCCACCTGACACAGGTAACAGTAGCCACCTGACACAGGTAACAGTAGCCACCTGACACAGGTAACGGTAGCCACCTGACACAGGTAACAGTAGCCACCTGACACAGGTAACAGTAGCCACCTGACACAGGTAACAGTAGCCACCTGACACAGGTAACAGTAGCCACCTGACACAGGTAACAGTAGCCACCTGTCACAGGTAACAGTAGCCACCTGTCACAGGTAACAGTAGCCACCTGACACAGGTAACGGTAGCCACCTGACACAGGTAACAGTAGCCACCTGACACAGGTAACAGTAGCCACCTGACACAGGTAACAGTAGCCACCTGACACAGGTAACAGTAGCCACCTGACACAGGTAACAGTAGCCACCTGTCACAGGTAACAGTAGCCACCTGACACAGGTAACAGTAGCCACCTGACACAGGTAACGGTAGCCACCTGACACAGGTAACAGTAGCCACCTGACACAGGTAACAGTAGCCACCTGTCACAGGTAACAGTAGCCACCTGTCACAGGTAACAGTAGCCACCTGACACAGGTAACAGTAGCCACCTGACACAGGTAACAGTAGCCACCTGACACATGTAACAGTAGCCACCTGACACAGGTAACGGTAGCCACCTGACACAGGTAACAGTAGCCACCTGACACAGGTAACAGTAGCCACCTGACACAGGTAACAGTAGCCACCTGACACAGGTAACAGTAGCCACCTGACACAGGTAACAGTAGCCACCTGACACAGGTAACAGTAGCCACCTGACACAGGTAACAGTAGCCACCTGACACATGTAACAGTAGCCACCTGACACAGGTAACAGTAGCCACCTGACACAGGTAACAGTAGCCACCTGACACATGTAACAGTAGCCACCTGACACAGGTAACAGTAGCCACCTGACACAGGTAACAGTAGCCACCTGACACAGGTAACAGTAGCCACCTGACACATGTAACAGTAGCCACCTGACACAGGTAACAGTAGCCACCTGACACAGGTAACAGTAGCCACCTGACACATGTAACAGTAGCCACCTGACACAGGTAACAGTAGCCACCTGACACAGGTAACAGTAGCCACCTGACACAGGTAACAGTAGCCACCTGACACAGGTAACAGTAGCCACCTGACACAGGTAACAGTAGCCACCTGACACAGGTAACAGTAGCCACCTGACACAGGTAACAGTAGCCACCTGACACAGGTAACAGTAGCCACCTGACACAGGTAACAGTAGCCACCTGACACAGGTAACAGTAGCCACCTGACACAGGTAACAGTAGCCACCTGACACAGGTAACAGTAGCCACCTGACACAGGTAACAGTAGCCACCTGACACAGGTAACAGTAGCCACCTGACACAGTAACAGTAGCCACCTGACACAGGTAACAGTAGCCACCTGTCACAGGTAACAGTAGCCACCTGACACAGGTAACAGTAGCCACCTGACACATGTAACGGTAGCCACCTGTCACAGGTAACAGTAGCCACCTGACACAGGTAACAGTAGCCACCTGACACAGGTAACAGTAGCCACCTGACACAGGTAACGGTAGCCACCTGTCACAGGTAACAGTAGCCACCTGACACAGGTAACAGTAGCCACCTGACACAGGTAACGGTAGCCACCTGACACAGGTAACAGTAGCCACCTGTGACAGGTAACAGTAGCCACCTGTCACAGGTAACAGTAGCCACCTGACACAGGTAACGGTAGCCACCTGACACAGGTAACAGTAGCCACCTGACACAGGTAACGGTAGCCACCTGACACAGGTAACGGTAGCCACCTGACACAGGTAACAGTAGCCACCTGACACAGGTAACAGTAGCCACCTGACACAGGTAACAGTAGCCACCTGACACAGGTAACAGTAGCCACCTGACACAGGTAACAGTAGCCACCTGACACAGGTAACAGTAGCCACCTGACACAGGTAACAGTAGCCACCTGTCACAGGTAACAGTAGCCACCTGACACAGGTAACAGTAGCCACCTGACACAGGTAACGGTAGCCACCTGACACAGGTAACAGTAGCCACCTGACACATGTAACAGTAGCCACCTGACACAGGTAACAGTAGCCACCTGACACAGGTAACAGTAGCCACCTGACACAGGTAACAGTAGCCACCTGACACAGGTAACAGTAGCCACCTGACACAGGTAACAGTAGCCACCTGACACAGGTAACAGTAGCCACCTGACACAGGTAACAGTAGCCACCTGACACAGGTAACAGTAGCCACCTGACACAGGTAACAGTAGCCACCTGACACAGGTAACAGTAGCCACCTGACACAGGTAACAGTAGCCACCTGACACAGGTAACAGTAGCCACCTGACACAGGTAACAGTAGCCACCTGACACAGGTAACAGTAGCCACCTGACACAGGTAACAGTAGCCACCTGACACAGGTAACAGTAGCCACCTGACACAGGTAACAGTAGCCACCTGACACAGGTAACAGTAGCCACCTGACACAGGTAACAGTAGCCACCTGACACAGGTAACAGTAGCCACCTGACACAGGTAACAGTAGCCACCTGACACAGGTAACAGTAGCCACCTGACACAGGTAACAGTAGCCACCTGACACAGGTAACAGTAGCCACCTGACACAGGTAACAGTAGCCACCTGACACAGGTAACAGTAGCCACCTGACACAGGTAACAGTAGCCACCTGACACAGGTAACAGTAGCCACCTGACACAGGTAACAGTAGCCACCTGACACAGGTAACGTAGCCACCTGACACAGGTAACAGTAGCCACCTGACACAGGTAACAGTAGCCACCTGACACAGGTAACAGTAGCCACCTGACACAGGTAACAGTAGCCACCTGACACAGGTAACAGTAGCCACCTGACACAGGTAACAGTAGCCACCTGACACAGGTAACAGTAGCCACCTGACACAGGTAACAGTAGCCACCTGACACAGGTAACAGTAGCCACCTGACACAGGTAACAGTAGCCACCTGACACAGGTAACAGTAGCCACCTGACACAGGTAACAGTAGCCACCTGACACAGGTAACAGTAGCCACCTGACACAGGTAACAGTAGCCACCTGACACAGGTAACAGTAGCCACCTGACACAGGTAACAGTAGCCACCTGACACAGGTAACAGTAGCCACCTGACACAGGTAACAGTAGCCACCTGACACAGGTAACAGTAGCCACCTGACACAGGTAACAGTAGCCACCTGACACAGGTAACAGTAGCCACCTGACACAGGTAACAGTAGCCACCTGACACAGGTAACAGTAGCCACCTGACACAGGTAACAGTAGCCACCTGACACAGGTAACAGTAGCCACCTGACACAGGTAACAGTAGCCACCTGACACAGGTAACAGTAGCCACCTGACACAGGTAACAGTAGCCACCTGACACAGGTAACAGTAGCCACCTGACACAGGTAACAGTAGCCACCTGACACAGGTAACAGTAGCCACCTGACACAGGTAACAGTAGCCACCTGACACAGGTAACAGTAGCCACCTGACACAGGTAACAGTAGCCACCTGACACAGGTAACAGTAGCCACCTGACACAGGTAACAGTAGCCACCTGACACAGGTAACAGTAGCCACCTGACACAGGTAACAGTAGCCACCTGACACAGGTAACAGTAGCCACCTGACACAGGTAACAGTAGCCACCTGACACAGGTAACAGTAGCCACCTGACACAGGTAACAGTAGCCACCTGACACAGGTAACAGTAGCCACCTGACACAGGTAACAGTAGCCACCTGACACAGGTAACAGTAGCCACCTGACACAGGTAACAGTAGCCACCTGACACAGGTAACAGTAGCCACCTGACACAGGTAACAGTAGCCACCTGACACAGGTAACAGTAGCCACCTGACACAGGTAACAGTAGCCACCTGACACAGGTAACAGTAGCCACCTGACACAGGTAACAGTAGCCACCTGACACAGGTAACAGTAGCCACCTGACACAGGTAACAGTAGCCACCTGACACAGGTAACAGTAGCCACCTGACACAGGTAACAGTAGCCACCTGACACAGGTAACAGTAGCCACCTGACACAGGTAACAGTAGCCACCTGACACAGGTAACAGTAGCCACCTGACACAGGTAACAGTAGCCACCTGACACAGGTAACGGTAGCCACCTGACACAGGTAACAGTAGCCACCTGACACAGGTAACAGTAGCCACCTGACACAGGTAACAGTAGCCACCTGACACAGGTAACAGTAGCCACCTGACACAGGTAACAGTAGCCACCTGACACAGGTAACGGTAGCCACCTGACACAGGTAACAGTAGCCACCTGACACAGGTAACGGTAGCCACCTGACACAGGTAACAGTAGCCACCTGACACAGGTAACAGTAGCCACCTGACACAGGTAACAGTAGCCACCTGACACAGGTAACAGTAGCCACCTGACACAGGTAACAGTAGCCACCTGACACAGGTAACAGTAGCCACCTGACACAGGTAACAGTAGCCACCTGACACAGGTAACAGTAGCCACCTGACACAGGTAACAGTAGCCACCTGACACAGGTAACAGTAGCCACCTGACACAGGTAACAGTAGCCACCTGACACAGTAACAGTAGCCACCTGACACAGGTAACAGTAGCCACCTGACACAGGTAACAGTAGCCACCTGACACAGGTAACAGTAGCCACCTGACACAGGTAACAGTAGCCACCTGACACAGGTAACAGTAGCCACCTGACACAGGTAACAGTAGCCACCTGACACATGTAACAGTAGCCACCTGACACAGGTAACAGTAGCCACCTGACACAGGTAACAGTAGCCACCTGACACAGGTAACAGTAGCCACCTGACACATGTAACAGTAGCCACCTGACACAGGTAACAGTAGCCACCTGACACAGGTAACAGTAGCCACCTGACACAGGTAACAGTAGCCACCTGACACAGGTAACGGTAGCCACCTGACACAGGTAACAGTAGCCACCTGACACATGTAACAGTAGCCACCTGACACAGGTAACAGTAGCCACCTGACACATGTAACAGTAGCCACCTGACACAGGTAACAGTAGCCACCTGTCACATGTAACAGTAGCCACCTGACACATGTAACAGTAGCCACCTGTCACATGTAACAGTAGCCACCTGTCACAGGTAACAGTAGCCACCTGACACATGTAACAGTAGCCACCTGTCACATGTAACGGTAGCCACCTGTCACAGGTAACAGTAGCCACCTGACACAGGTAACAGTAGCCACCTATCACATGTAACAGTAGCCACCTGACACATGTAACGGTAGCCACCTGTCACAGGTAACAGTAGCCACCTGACACAGGTAACAGTAGCCACCTGACACATGTAACGGTTGCCACCTGGCACAGGTAACAGTAGCCACCTGTGACAGGTAACGGTAGCCACCTGTCACAGGTAACAGTAGCCACCTGACACAGGTAACGGTAGCCACCTGACACAGGTAACAGTAGCCACCTGACACATGTAACGGTAGCCACCTGACACAGGTAACGGTAGCCACCTGACACAGGTAACAGTAGCCACCTGACACAGGTAACAGTAGCCACCTGACACAGGTAACAGTAGCCACCTGACACAGGTAACAGTAGCCACCTGACACATGTAACAGTAGCCACCTGACACAGGTAACGTAGCCACCTGACACAGGTAACAGTAGCCACCTGTCACATGTAACAGTAGCCACCTGCCACAGGTAACGGTAGCCACCTGACACAGGTAACGGTAGCCACCTGACACAGGTAACAGTAGCCACCTGACACAGGTAACGGTAGCCACCTGACACAGGTAACAGTAGCCACCTGACACAGGTAACAGTAGCCACCTGACACAGGTAACAGTAGCCACCTGACACAGGTAACAGTAGCCACCTGACACAGTAACAGTAGCCACCTGACACAGGTAACAGTAGCCACCTGACACAGGTAACAGTAGCCACCTGACACATGTAACAGTAGCCACCTGACACAGGTAACAGTAGCCACCTGACACAGGTAACAGTAGCCACCTGACACAGTAACAGTAGCCACCTGACACAGGTAACAGTAGCCACCTGACACAGGTAACAGTAGCCACCTGACACAGGTAACAGTAGCCACCTGACACATGTAACAGTAGCCACCTGTCACAGGTAACAGTAGCCACCTGACACAGGTAACAGTAGCCACCTGACACAGGTAACAGTAGCCACCTGACACAGGTAACAGTAGCCACCTGTCACATGTAACAGTAGCCACCTGACACAGGTAACAGTAGCCACCTGACACAGGTAACAGTAGCCACCTGACACAGGTAACAGTAGCCACCTGACACAGGTAACGGTAGCCACCTGACACAGGTAACAGTAGCCACCTGACACAGTAACAGTAGCCACCTGACACAGGTAACAGTAGCCACCTGACACAGGTAACAGTAGCCACCTGACACAGGTAACAGTAGCCACCTGACACATGTAACGGTAGCCACCTGACACAGGTAACGGTAGCCACCTGACACAGGTAACAGTAGCCACCTGTCACAGGTAACAGTAGCCACCTGACACAGGTAACGGTAGCCACCTGTCACAGGTAACAGTAGCCACCTGACACAGGTAACAGTAGCCACCTGACACAGGTAACAGTAGCCACCTGACACAGGTAACAGTAGCCACCTGTCACAGGTAACAGTAGCCACCTGACACAGGTAACAGTAGCCACCTGACACAGGTAACAGTAGCCACCTGACACAGGTAACGGTAGCCACCTGACACAGGTAACAGTAGCCACCTGACACAGGTAACAGTAGCCACCTGACACAGGTAACAGTAGCCACCTGACACAGGTAACAGTAGCCACCTGACACAGGTAACAGTAGCCACCTGACACAGGTAACAGTAGCCACCTGACACAGGTAACAGTAGCCACCTGACACAGGTAACAGTAGCCACCTGACACAGGTAACAGTAGCCACCTGACACAGGTAACAGTAGCCACCTGACAGGTAACGTAGCCACCTGACACAGGTAACAGTAGCCACCTGTGACAGGTAACAGTAGCCACCTGACACAGGTAACGGTAGCCACCTGTCACAGGTAACAGTAGCCACCTGACACAGGTAACAGTAGCCACCTGACACAGGTAACGGTAGCCACCTGACACAGGTAACGTAGCCACCTGACACAGGTAACAGTAGCCACCTGACACAGGTAACAGTAGCCACCTGACACAGGTAACAGTAGCCACCTGTCACAGGTAACAGTAGCCACCTGACACAGGTAACGGTAGCCACCTGACACAGGTAACAGTAGCCACCTGACACAGGTAACGGTAGCCACCTGTGACAGGTAACAGTAGCCACCTGACACAGGTAACGGTAGCCACCTGTGACAGGTAACGGTAGCCACCTGACACAGGTAACAGTAGCCACCTGAC
The DNA here is from genome assembly GCA_020271785.1 of Procambarus virginalis. NCBI lineage: Eukaryota > Metazoa > Arthropoda > Malacostraca > Decapoda > Cambaridae > Procambarus > Procambarus virginalis. Next base: position 169,383 of record WNGS01003698.1, read on the forward strand.
ACAGGTAACGGTAGCCACCTGACACAGGTAACAGTAGCCACCTGACACAGGTAACAGTAGCCACCTGACACAGGTAACAGTAGCCACCTGACACAGGTAACGGTAGCCACCTGACACAGGTAACAGTAGCCACCTGACACAGGTAACAGTAGCCACCTGACACAGGTAACGGTAGCCACCTGACACAGGTAACAGTAGCCACCTGACACAGGTAACAGTAGCCACCTGACACAGGTAACAGTAGCCACCTGACACAGGTAACAGTAGCCACCTGACACAGGTAACAGTAGCCACCTGACACAGGTAACAGTAGCCACCTGACACAGGTAACAGTAGCCACCTGACACAGGTAACAGTAGCCACCTGACACAGGTAACAGTAGCCACCTGTGACAGGTAACAGTAGCCACCTGACACAGGTAACAGTAGCCACCTGACACAGGTAACAGTAGCCACCTGACACAGGTAACAGTAGCCACCTGACACAGGTAACAGTAGCCACCTGACACAGGTAACAGTAGCCACCTGTGACAGGTAACGGTAGCCACCTGACACAGGTAACAGTAGCCACCTGACACAGGTAACGTAGCCACCTGACACAGGTAACAGTAGCCACCTGACACAGGTAACGGTAGCCACCTGACACAGGTAACAGTAGCCACCTGACACAGGTAACAGTAGCCACCTGACACAGGTAACAGTAGCCACCTGACACAGGTAACAGTAGCCACCTGACACAGGTAACAGTAGCCACCTGACACAGGTAACAGTAGCCACCTGACACAGGTAACAGTAGCCACCTGACACAGGTAACAGTAGCCACCTGACACAGGTAACAGTAGCCACCTGTGACAGGTAACGGTAGCCACCTGACACAGGTAACAGTAGCCACCTGTCACAGGTAACAGTAGCCACCTGACACAGGTAACAGTAGCCACCTGACACAGGTAACAGTAGCCACCTGACACAGGTAACAGTAGCCACCTGTGACAGGTAACGGTAGCCACCTGACACAGGTAACGGTAGCCACCTGTGACAGGTAACGGTAGCCACCTGACACATGTAACAGTAGCCACCTGTGACAGGTAACAGTAGC
>WNGS01003699.1:0-16414 GCA_020271785.1 Procambarus virginalis
TGTGTTGGGTTTGACTGTGTGTGTGTGTGTGTGTGTGTGTGTGTGTGTTGACGGGTGTGTGTGTGTGTGTGTGTGTGTGTGTGTGTGTGTGTGTGTGTGTGTGTGTGTGTGTGTGTGTTGACGTGTGTGTGTGTGTGTGTGTGTGTGTGTGTGTGTGTGTGTGTGTGTGTGTGTGTGTGTTTGGTTGACTGTGTGTGTGTGTGTGTGTGCGTGTGTGTGTGTGTGTGTGTGTGTGTTGACTGTGTGTGTGTGTGTGTGTGTGTGTTTTGACTGTGTGTGTGTTTGTTGACGTGTGTGTGTGTGTGTGTGTGTGTGTGTTGGTTGACTGTGTGTGTGTGTGTGCGTGTGTGTGTGTGTGTGTGTGTTGACTGCTTGTGTGTGTGTGTGTGTGTTGACTGTGCTGTGTGTGTGTGTGTGTGTGTGTGTGTGTGTGTGTGTGTGTGTGTGTGTGTGTGTGTGTGTGTGTGTGTTGACTGTGTGTGTGTGTGTGTGTGTGTGTGTGTGTGTGTGGGTGTGTGTGTGTGTGTGTGTGTGTTGACTGTGTGTTTGGTTGACTGTGTGTGTGTGTGTGTGTGCGTGTGTGTGTGTGTGTGTGTGTGTGTGTGTGTGTGTGTGTGGGTGTGGTGTGTGTTTTGACTGTGTGTGTGGTTGTTGACTGTGGTGTGTGTGTGTGTGTGTTGTGTTTGGTTGACTGTGTGTGTGTGTGTGTGTGTGTGTGTTGTGTGTGTTGACTGTGTGTGTGTGTGTGTGTGTGTGTGTGTTGTGTGTGTGTGTGTGTGTTGACTGTGTGTGTGTGTGTGTGTGTGTGTGTGTGTGGTGTGTGTGTGTGTGTGTGACTGTGTGTGTGTGTGTGTGTGTGTTGACTGTGTGTGTGTGTGTGTGTGTGTGTGTGGTTGACTGTGTGTGTGTGTGTGTGTGTGTGTGTGTGTTGACTGTGTGTGTGTGTGTGTTGTGTGTGTGTGTTGACTGTGTGTGTGTGTGTGTGTTGACTGTGTGTGTGTGTGTGTGTGTGTGTGTTGACTGTGTGTGTGTGCGTGCGTGTGTGTGTATGGTTTTATATTTTCCAGAAGTGGCAACTAAGTTACTAGAAGATATAAAAGAGACTTCGTGATTTATTTCTTTCATTTCTATTCCACACTTCTACTCCTTCATTGTAGAGCCCCAAATTTATGTTTTAGATTTTCTTTATTTGAAATTATGAAACAACCTAATCTTCCACCCACATCAAATTGCTTATTGAAATATGCAAAATATGTATCTAATGGCGACCCCATCCGTTTACTAAAAGTCTGGACCAACCTCAGGCAAGATAACAACTTTTCCAAAATTAATATCTCGATTAAAACTTTAAACATAATTGATCCAAACCAGTTCCCCATCTCTAACCAAACTACCAATTCTGCCTCACCTTCATCCCCTCATAAATGGGAGGATGATGATGATCAACTTCAATCGGCAACTTCATTACCAACAAATCTTACATCACACCTCGTCATAACCTTACCTAAAGCATCAAACAACAGCAATAATAATCAGATAACCTCATTAACTAAACCCCTATCCCTGCGCCAGAGAACCAAGAAGATTCATCGTTAATGGAATTCAGACACAGAGGATTACTTATTAAGTTTATCAGAAGGAAATGAATGTGGTAAGTAAGTGTTTATTTTAGTTTAGTTTTGGATATCCAAATATATTTATTGTTTGAAATTTGTTGAAAATAAAACTATTATTACGAAAACCCTTGAAAAATAATAAATTCATTATTTTAATTTTCAGGGATTGGTGAATAGATGAAGTTAAAGATATAAAGTCCAACAACAGTCTTTCCGAACTTCACAGAAACTCTTCTCCCAACTATATGTGATGTGTAAATGCTTAGTTATGGTGTTTTTTTTAAGATTTTTCAGAGACTGATTGTAGATTGATATATAACCATTGTTTTATTGGATTTTTTTCTGACTAATTGTATTTGGAATTGAAAATAGAGAACTAAATTTCTATAGTATTTTTTTTTTGTAAGAACATAAAAGGAGATTAATTCTTTTTTTAATCTTATAAACATTGAGTTGAGAAACTGAACAATGATTCGACGTCAACAAATTTGCAAAGACTTTGTCGATGACATAATTCAGGAGGTGATTGAACCATTAAGTAAATTAGGTTCTGGGTCTGATAAAAATGTTGATAGTAATTCTATTATTTCAACAATGAAAGAAGATCCCTCTAAATTTGTAAATACATTACTGGATTCTGTTACTAATAATATATTAGACTATTATTATAATAGAAGTAAAAATGTACCATTGTCAACTGTTCCATCACCCCAAAGAAAATTAAAAAAAAAACAACATACATTATCAAATGAAGAGGAGGAATTAATTAAAATTGAAATTTTAGGGAAAGCAGTTTTAAATATTTTTTCTCTTCATAATAAATATAATCATATTAAGGATATTATTGTAAATCAACATATGAAATCAAAATCAACAAAAAAACAAAAAATACAGTTACCACCAATATTAAAGGACGATCAAACTGTAGATATGATCAAACTCTTCAATTCTTTCCATTCAACCGTTTTGAAACACCTTTTGAAAACAATACATGAAATAATTACAGAAGTTTATGGAATAAAACTCTGTGAAGATTTAACTAAGCTAGTTAATTCTAAAAGTTATCCATATTTCTTATATGAATATTTTCTTAGACATCAATTGTCAAGCGACTACATTAAACATCAGTTAGAGCGTCTTAAACATTCAAGTATACAGGTCTATAACTGGATAAATCAAAATTGTATTGATATTAAAATTAAACCCGAAAATGAAAGTTAAATGCAATTTAATAATCGATGAAATATTAGCAAATACTATTTTTGTGAATGGTAGAGAAATTCTACAAAATAAAATTTTAATGGCCTATGCAGCTCAGAAATATTCGATGTTTAAAAACAATGGTAAATTGTATTCTGCTACGGAAATTATACATTCATGTATCAAGACTAATCGTAACCTACCCCCCCATAAAATATCTATTTCATTTGAGGCTATAATGACTATAGGACAGAATACTGACAAAAAATTAATTTGTAAAAATACTAATTTTGTAGAAGAACGTGAATGTCGGCGTTTTGTGGATATTGCACATCCACTTATTCAAGCTCATTTAGCTCCCTTGGGTGAACTATCCATGCAATATATTTCGAGAGTTTTAGAAATGCGGATCGGAGACTATCGCTTAATTATTGAACCGCAACAGAATAGATATTTTATACAATATAAGAAATTCCGCGACAAAAAAATGGTTTTTCGTTTAGATTCCCTCACATTAGAAATTGTTTATATTAGTGATGAAGGGGAATCTTTTTACGATGCCCAGTATATACAACATAATAGCAGCGATGATAACAGTGGGGAAAGCATGTTATTAGGTATGGCTAGCTTTCTTGATGGCAGTGACCTTTGTATAAAAACAACTTATCTCCTAGATTATTCAACAAAAACAGTTCTATATCATCGATACATTCCTAACGATCATACCCAAATATTCCCTTTCACTTTAGAAACAGAAGACTTACAACAAAGTGAGACGGGACCTGCTTTAACAATGAATACTGAGGGTGTACCTACAATATCACCACCTTCGGGAACTTCAATTTACTGGTATACTTCTTGGAGATTAGAAGCTCAACTTCCTTTAAATGTTAGTATGTATCAACATGTTCATGAAGATAGTACTCCCCATCATCCAACTCCTTCTGAGAGTTTGAATCAATCTCCTGTTTATATATTCCCTAAGTTGGATGGTAATAATGGAATTTTACGTTTTTACCCAAGTCATTTTGTCATTTCAAATCCTCTGATGTTATCGACATCACATCCACATTTAATACCCCAACATATTCTCCATTCTTTGATTGATTTCATTTTTACCGTTGAAACTGATCTATACTCTATAAACAACAATTCATCATCCTTAATGGCACATAATTATCGACCAGTTGCCATTATAGACATTGTCTCTACGGCTTTTAATGCTGCAGAAAGGATGAAAATAATACAAGTATTACGAGCCCATTTTAGAAATGATTTGGCACCTTATTACATCTTCTTTCAAGGAGAATCAAGCATATCCAAACCATCAATATCCCCATCATTACCATTTGAAAATTTTCATGATGGTGAGATATATGAGGTGTTGTTAAATAACGACAGAAACATTATAAAGGTTTGCCGACATCGCCCAGATAAATCTCGAGCGAATCCACTTAAAACAGTTAATATTATATTGGGTATTCAAAAGTTAGAAGAAAGTTTTTTGGAAGTATAATCAAATAATAAACTTTAACTTTCCTTATCGTATCCCTCCTGCCTACCCACCACCCACACCATCCCTCCTACCTGCAGCAAGTACACCCTCTGTGTAGGTTCTACATAACTTTTTTTATACTATAAAAAATAGGAAAACAATGACATTGGACATACTAAGTAAACCACCCAATTTTATCGATGAAACATCTATACGAACAAGAAAAAAAAATCTCACACAATCTTCATCACCATCGAGAGATAATGAGAATCTATTAGAGACTGAAATTATAACTGATCATGAAAATACTGTAATAGGAAATGAAAGTCCTTCTTTTAAAACAGAAATAAGATCATTAAAACAAAAGAAAATAACTTCATACATAAATTATCAGATGGAAAAAATATTAATAATAACAATTTTTATTCTATTTTTGGTAAGTCTTTGGGAAAATAATTGGATTTTTGGAATAATTATTTTGCTAACTATATTTTTGATTAAACCTATCCTTAGTAAAATAATAGCAGGATGGCTCATTGATATTTCAAATCATGACGAATAAATTGTTTATAGGATCGTATATTTTATTTTATTTACGTTTTAAGACCAACAAAATCTATTTACTATGTATTTCAATTCCAGGAATAAAAGATACGTACAGTAATAATATTCTATATAATTATACACATATATATATTTTTTTTATTAGCTAAAATATAAATTACATTTAATTTCCATATAATTATTATATAATAATGATTAATACAAGAGGTATTTTCAATTCTCGGCATCGACAATGGGCTTTACCTGGTGGGAACCTTAAACCCTGTCCTAAATGTTCGATAATTGATGCAGCTGATGCTGAATTAGAATTATTTCTTAGACATAGTCTCTACAATAAGCTTCAAATTGAAAATGATAGTTTTGAAAAGTTATTTAAAATTTACCCTGGCATAACATTTCATCTGAGTAATCAACCATATCTACTAAAATCCAAAAGTGATGAATGTCAATTTATAAAATATTATCTAGATCGGAAATTGGTACTAGGGGTAGGACTACAACTTCCTGAATGGGATAATGACAAGCGACTAGCAGATTATGCCAAGTATAATTTTGCAGTGCCTGTAATGAAAAGTGGTCAAATGTGGCAAATGTTGGTAGAAGATCCAGAGAGACCTATTGATTATAAACAATGGAAGTGCTGGCAAAGTAATCATCTAATCCCCCCAAATACACATTTCCCATTTAAATGTCTTATTTGCGAGAACTTCCCCTTTGACGTTTATCCAGGCAATTTCATTGTGAGTGAATCTGTATGTTCCATCAAGTCGATAATATGGCCAGATCGTCGACGTCCTCATTTTAGCAGGAAAGAAAAAGCAGTTATTATTTATGAAGAATCAAAGATTAAAAAATGGCCTTTTCTCTCTTCCTATATAAACCAGGATATTAATCATTTAGGAAATATGGCAATCTTTACAACTGGTGAAATATTTATTAATTGTTTTTTACATCTAGCTATACGCAAAGTAAATGCTACACTACTCCACAACAAGGTGGTTAAAATTTTGAAAGATCGTAACCATTCACTTTCTCAAGAAAATTTAACAGTTTTAATGGAATATTATCGATTAAAAAGGAGCGATGCTAACAAAAATAATCTTAAAATTCTGGAAAATTATATATCAAATAATAATAATAATAATAATAATATGAATGAAGGGAACAATGATATAAGATTAAAATTATCAGGACCACGAGTAGCTATGATTGCAATTAATCCTTTGAAAGTTAAAGCCACTGCTATACGGTGTGGTCATATTGATGAAAGCATTACACAAACAAAAATATTAAGCAATTCTGCAAGTATAAATACTTTAAATGAAAATAATGGTGGCAATTCATTTAATAATAGCGGGAATAATGAATGGAATAAAATTGGTCGATTTAGTCGGAATTATTCATCTAATTCATATGCCAATATATGTCTGGTGGCATGTGGATTACAAAAATTATTGCCTAAGGATTCCAAAGCCAAAGAGCCTAAATCTATAACAGTAAGTGAGGTCGGTTTCATTGATTTACTCAATACACCCGATACTCCTCAACGATGTGGTATCATATTAGAAATGATACCTGATGTGATAATTGCCTCTACCAGCATGTGTAATTCACAACCTGATAAATTCTTATTTACATACCTCCCTCAACTAAGACAAGTGGGAAATCCTTCACAACTTGATCAGTTAGAATCTAAATATGTCTACATAATTATTCATAATAAACTATTTAATTTCCCATTAGATTCGATCAAGAATGGTTCTGCAGCTCAACATTTCTATCCACATTTGCCTTTAGTTCAATGGGAATATGTTTGTTTATTTGGAGTAGACAATTTATATCGATTTGTTCAATATATTTTGAAATTAAACATCGCCTGTATCGAATTATTAGAATACAAAAAAAATAAACTGTGGATATGTACCAGTCTGCCACGTATGTCTTATAAAATTTTACCCAATGGCCAACTCTATACGTCTAAGGAAATAGACACTTTTCAAATGGAGGCTAATCCATTTTTTTATTTACCACCTCAAATGCAACCTCAGATTTTTCTCAGAAAAGAAAATAGTGATCTCAAAGAGGATTTTGAATTACTCTATATTGGTTATGACCGGGAAAAAATACCTAATATTATGGGGCCAAATGCTCGAGCGATTAGCCGTCCTAATGCTGCCCATCCCCCTCGAATTAGTAACAGTTTGCAATCGTATCGTCATTATGCTGGTATTTCTGTCAATACTCATTCTGTAGGTGAAATTCATCAAAAGACAGTTATTCATACATTATACACAACATCTCGAATAAGTAAACTTTTACCCATTCCTTGTCAAAATCCTATGGTGGCAGTAGTAAACTGGCACAATCCCGAAGACAGTATTACAGTAAAACAAGATAGTATAGACCGTGGGTTATTTTCAGGTGTTTCTTATGAAACATCAATTGTTCGATATAATTATGGGTCAGGACAAAATGCACCACCAACTTTTTGTCAGACCTATTTTGATCAGCATACCCCACTTCAACGAGGTGTTCAGTTGGGAATTTTAAAAGGGGTTAATCCCAAGTGTCAAGAAGATAATAGTTTGCTTAATTTTACAAATGGAGAAATAGAATTCGTTCACATAGATGCCAATACTCTTGCTCTTATTTGGAATGGTAAAATTGGAGATTTAAAAGAACCTACATATGACGATTCTGTTCCTGTATCCACAGGGACGAAGAATGGAAAAGGGAGTCGAAATGACTACCGAGTTACAGTAAATGATCTACACCACCCTTCCCTTGAACGGCAACAACGGTTGAAGAAATCTCAATATTCTTTAGCTTTTAAAGAACGTCATCCTAATTACATTACATTTAGGTACTTTAAAATAGATAGTGTAGATTTACCCGTACTACAAAGTTGGCGTTTTTCTCTGATAACAGTATCACCATATATACCATCTTTGGGTGATAAGTTACAAACACCCACTTCACAAAAAGGCGTAATTGGGCGATTAGTTAGTGAACATGATATGCCTTACATTAAATTAGTGAGTCAGCGTGATTCATCAAATGTACCCATTGATGTTTTAGTTAACCCTCATTCACTTAAAAGACAAGCTCCAGATTTATATTGCAATTCCTTTGATAATTTGAATTATATGGATGCGGCTTTTACTCTCACGTTTGAAAATGTTATTGAACATCTACAGTGGGGTCGAAAAACTTGTACTGGAATCCTTATGAATCCCTATACGGGTCAATCATATTTAAATCGAGATAATGAACCAGTTTTAGCTAGTTTATATGAAGGTTCTTATATGTGTGTTACCAATCACCGCGCAAATGCTACGATGCATACTTCACGAGCAGATGAAGTTATATTTTCTGAACTGACCGGAGCACCAGTTCGAGGACGACGTGGCGGTCTATCCACAGGACCCATGGAACTAGTATCATTCCGTAGTGTAGGAGCTGCTCGAATTCATACAGAATTGACTCAAATACGCTCAGACATGAAACACATCGAATTGGAAACTATTCGAAATAATGAAACAGAAACAGAAAAAAATGAAAATCAAAGTGGAGTTATCTGTGGATCAAAATACCTTCAACGTTATCATGACGATTTAATGTTAGCAAATATTAACTTAGCATACAAATGTACATCTATGGTAAATATTGAAGAAATTTAAAAATCAAAATTATTGTTATTGTTAAATATGCTTTTTTAATAATATATATTCACCTAAGCCTTATTATTTATTAAACTGACTGAAAATCAATCACCTCAGCCATAAAAACTGGCTCTTTGCCACAATGAAAAATGACTGCAGTGCCTGAAAATCAATCACCTCAGCCATAAAAACTGGCTCTTTGCCACAAAGGAAAATGACTGCAGTGACTGGAAATCAATCACCTCAGCCATAAAAACTGGCTCTTTGCCACAATGAAAAATGACTGCAGTGACTGAAAATCAATCACCTCAGCCATAAAAACTGGCTCTTTGCCACAAAGAAAAATGACTGCAGTGACTGGAAATTAATCACCTCAGCCATAAAAACTGGCTCTTTGCCACAATGAAAAATGACTGCAGTGACTGAAAATCAATCACCTCAGCCATAAAAACTGGCTCTTTGCCACAAAGAAAAATGACGGCAGTGACTGGAAATCAATCACCTCAGCCATAAAAACTGGCTCTTTGCCACAAGGAAAAATGACGGCAGTGACTGAAAATCAATCACCTCAGCCATAAAAACTGGCTCTTTGCCACAAGGAAATAACCGCTACCTTAAACTGGCTGACTCTTTCTTTACCACAGGTTATCTTTTTTTTTATACATACTACCAGTCAACAAAATTTACTTGACAAACCTTGCTACACCTTTTTGGGACCTAATTTACAAACAAATCGTAATGTAGTTGGAATAAGTGAAGAATGCATGCTAGGTAAATAAATTTCTTCTTCTTCTTCTTCTGCACTTGAAACTTTCGAATAACATGTGATCGGGGAAGCCGGCCGAGTGACTGACCAGAGAGACAGATTCATACGTTGCTTATAGAAACAAGTCCTGTAAAACAGATAATAGGCGTAAGTAAGGATAATATTTTGTCTCTATCTTTATAGGTTAGGTTAGGTTAGGTAGCCGAAAAAATAAGGTTAGGTTAGGTAGGTTAGGTAGTCGAAAAATAATTAATTCATGAAAACTTGGCTTATTAGGTAAATCGGCCCTTGCATAGTAGGCTGAGAAGTGCGTTCTGGCTACTAGGTACGACATATATATATATATGGATGACTGATCTTACCTGCAGCTGATTAACAATGAGGTCATGTTTAGCAGAGCTCTGGATGTAATCAGCAGTGTCCCCCTTGAGTAGCGACCGTCTTTGGCTCCACGCTCCTCACCGACCCTGAGAAGCCAAAACTCTCATGGGAAACTAGTAGACACAAAAATATTGTATTGAATATAGAATGTGACCTACAAATCTCAATAATATATAACAAATATTTTATTCTTCCCCTTCCATGTTGTTCCGAGATACTACCATCAACATTATAGCAATCTCTGCACACTGTTGCTCCAGGGCCAGAAGAATATTGCAGGTCTTTGCGGGGTTTAGCTGTGGCTCTCTGAACTTGCCTCTCAACTGTCAATTAATAAATAATGGGTGCTGTATAGGATGTTGGTCAGACAGTTGTGGTTTTTAACACTGAGGCCACGACGGCGACACGCGCCATCTTATATACACGAGGCTACCTCAGCCAGATTGCAGGGCATCCGGTTGTGAAGAAAACTCTCCGCTATCTTTCTGGTAGAGTTTGATATTAAACTAAGCTTAGGTTGACTTATTCAGTTTGTCTTGGCAGCCATAATATTTATTTAATACCCCCTAATAAACTTCGGTCACACTTACTTCACACTGCCATCCATTTTCACTTTGTGTATATTATTAATCTTCTTCCACAGCTCTTAGATTTTCGGGACCTTCATTTGAGTGTGTACTTTTCCCCAATTTGAATTATATCATAATGAGTTGGGGATTATGGATTACTTTCGCTCTTTTTTCATTTACAGTAATTCATTCATTTCTAATAACTAAAATGATTCACCGTATTTCACCCACATACAAACTACAATATAAGGGAAAGTTTGTATACTCTTTATCCCTGTAACACCAATTATTCATTTACTAACTAGGATATAATCCAAAATTTTAAATAATATAATGCTATTGATTAAAAGATTTTTTATCACATCAGTTGCTAAAAGAAGGTAAAAATTTTTATTTTCACCACCAACATATATATAAGGAATCTGATATAGATTTAGGTTACTTATACTTTTGTATAAGAGGGAGCAGGAAGTTCCAAGGCAATCATAATAGTCATGGTATCATCATCAAAAAAACAACAACAAAAAATTGTCAAGAAAAAATGTATCCATAATGAGAAAATCTTCAGAGAAATAATTACAGACAACGTGAAGAAAATAGTGGACATGCTTATTAATGTCCATGGTAAAGAAGATAAAATGATTTATAACCTCTTCAATTTTGATAGGTATTGGGAAAAAGTATCAACTGTTCCTTTAACCCAAAATACTTATGTAAACGCCTGTTTGTCTTACTTGAGAGATCCATTACACACATATGACGATCTCATCAGAATGAATGTTTTATCTCATAATGAAAAAGGTGATTACATGTTTGGTCAACCGGTAATATTATATGATAATCACCTTGCTGGACGACGGCTTCAAATTAAACGTTCTCCTGTGGATGTGATTATTGGGAGTGTGACAACTGAACAAGGATTGCAAAATGGGATCTATAATACTGGGCCGATTACTTGCCAATCAGTCACATGTAGCTTCCGTGAATATCAGATAGCCAAAAAATTTTATAATAAATTTGTACAAAATTCTATTTAATAAATCAAATTATACAAACTGAAATGTATTTTATCGTTATGTCTTAACATAAATTTTTTTTTATACATCCACAGATTTGTGATTATAGATCACCATTATGACTGATATTAACGAGACAACAACAAATTTTGAAAATGAACCCGAATGAAATATGGGAAGCTGAATCTGTAAAGACTGAACCCAACCTTACTAACTCCAATAAAATATTGGAAGTAAAATCTGTCAAGATTATGATAATAAAACTTGAAAAAATACTACTAAAGTTGGGAATAAAATATGAATTATTCATGAGACAAAATAATGGAGTCAAGCTTGAAAATACCTATCAAGTGATTTTGATGTCGAAAGCTTCATCACGGGAAAAAATTGAAATAAACCATATTAAAGTACTATTTCAAGATGATGAATTGGTTTTGTTTAATGAGTGTGATGAAAACTTATGTAAAGAGAGAAATGATCCATTGTTAAATGAAAGTTACCACCTGAAAGAACACAAATATGTTGTGTGTGAGTATACCCTCTTCCAAATAACTATCCGTAGTTTTTTTGAATATGAAAAAAAATTACCTACTACTTTGTACATACGAATTTTTCAAAATGAATGATGTCCATCCAACAGATTATTTCCTCCCTCCAAATAGATGTTTTCCTCCACCCCAACTTCAATGGAAGGAAGAATCACTTGATATATCAATGGAATCGCTTAAATTTATCATAAGTCCCTGTTCAGACTAATAAGGTTGCGACATAGATGGTTGCCCGGAGCAGTACTGTGTCAGTTGAGCCATATATAAATATTCGTTGCCGCCGGCCACTCTCACTCTTATATTACATCCACTGACGGCCAACTTCACTGCTCCTCCAAAGAAAAAGTGGTCCGAGAAGCCCTCTCCTCAGATGAACCCCAGGATGGAGAATAAGAAACAAACTGCGCTGAAAAAAACCTTGAAACGAGGCTGGGAAGAGGAAGAGCAAGAGTTGGTAAAAATAATCAGCGACCTAAACCAGAAACACACCGACCTCAAGCAGGAGAATGATGATTTAAAAAATATACTTGCAGAGTTGGAAGGCCGGCTACTCTCAAAATACCTCAAACTGAACTGCCTCATTCCATATTCATTCCACTGTAATTTTCACTAAATAAAAGTGTGTATGAATTATAAAAGAATATTGCTTTATTTTTTAATTTTGCCTTTATTATATTAATTTGGTATTAGTGTGATTAATACTTGCTCTACTTGGTCAAGGTTTCCAGGTAAGCAATCAAGTCTGCACGCTCATTCTTCTTCTTAAGACCAACGAACACCATCTTTGTGCCTGGAATAAACTTTTTGGGGTTAGTCAAATAGATATCCAGATTATCTTTGTCCCACGTGATACTCTTGGCCTTGTTGGCATAAGTGTAATTATAGCCAGAAGCCTGACCAGTCTGGCGGCCGAAGATGCCATTGAGGTTGGGTCCAGTCTTGTGCTTGCCGTTTAATTCAACAGTGTGACACTGTGCACACCTCTGCATGAAGATCATCTTACCTTTTTCCCTCTCACCCATATTCTGAAAAAAAGAAAAACACACATTAACTTAAAAAGTTAAGGTGTTACTCTATAATTTTATTTATAAATTTCAAATTATTAGTGATTACACCTGAAATTATATCAAATTTTCTCAAACAACGAAAAGAGAGAAAGAGAACCCTGGCCAAATATAACCAGGTCATCTCTGGTGGTGGCGTACCAACACTCCACAGAGGTTAACAGCAAAATAAAGGCATTATAAATCTCTTCATTATATTGGATGGAACTGGTGACACACATTATCTCATAAATTTTCAACACATATACATTTATTTAAATAAAAAACATTTTTTTGATTGCTTTATTTAATGAATGTTGGTCTCAGGATTGGTTCACCCCCCTTTCTATGACAAAGTTGGTTAAAGAATAATAAGTATTTTCTATTTGATGGGTCATTAGAATTTTTCGAGGCAAGTTTTAATAAATATGGTTGTAAACTCTTTAAAACCAGTTTCATCTCTGAAAGTGTTTCATTAAAGTTAAGGTATAGGGTAACTGGTGTCACATATTCGTTAAATATCCAACTGTTTTCCATAATATATCTTTCTATATACAAATCAGTGACTGCCAATTGCTCCACACCATATATAAAACTTGTTGCGGCTTCTAAAAACAGCCTGTCAGTTTGATTACCCCAAAATAAGATTTGGGCATACTTACGAGAAAATTCCCTAAGGCTACATTTTAGATGATGCATATTCAACACAAACACTCTTTTTACTGTTTGCTTACAAAGTGGACACAATATTTCATCTTTGTAGATAATTTTCGATAAAAAAGAGTATATCCCATAAGAATTATTCATATATCTAAGGCAACCATAATTATTATAATCAAATTTTCCTGTAGATTTTTTATCCAACAAAATTTTGGCGGATAATGTAAACATACACTGAGGACAAATACTGTGACCACATCCAACCATATAATCATCAAACATAAAAACCATGTCACCTGACCCATTTATATCTAAACAAATTGGGCAAGATACAATTTGATGATGAATGGTATTTTCCTTGATGATAGTTTTAAGGGAACCGTGTTTAATTGATACATCAATGACAACGTCCTTATTATCAGGTCCCCAGAGTCGGTTGGACACCAGGTTTGTTTGGTATTTTTTCAAAAATGGTATTTTAACCATGACTGTAGAATTATTCTTAGTTTCAAAACACTCGTCTTGTCTAAAATCATGTTCATTTTCAAACAGATTTATATCGATATCAATTGATCTGATATTTGGTGAATAATTACTTAACGATACCTTTTCTGCTTCTGTCATAATTTCTATGATGTTTCTCACTTTGATATTCTGCTGTAATCTTGACCTTGTAGGTGAAATCTTGCATGTCAAAAAAAGTTGGCAACCTTTTGAAGTTTTTGAATTCAATATCTTATTTTTTTTTTTTTTAAATGTCTTCTCTTTTGACACTTACCCAGGAATAATTCCATATTAAACCTAGAAGAAATATGAAAGATAACATTAATATAAATTAAAAAAAGGAGATGATAGGAGTTGTAGGGAAGGGGAAAAGTCCTTTATTCCATAGTTAACTATTCTATAAAAAAATAATAAAAAAGAAACAGCACCAGTTAGGGTAAATAAGAGAAGGAAGGAAGTAAGTAGTAGTAGTAGTAGTAGTAATAGGGTAGAGATAAAATTTCTTCAATTAGTAACTGTGGTCTCTCTCACCTCAGACTCTACTCATCACACAACAACAATTGACCAGGGAGGGTGGAAGAGATGTTATTTATGTTAGTGACACTGTCTTTTTTTTTCGTCATAAAGGTGGGGAAGGGATCTATGAAAAAAAGAAAATATATAAGTTAGGAGGTTTAATTGTTCTTTTCATTGTTATGATGTCTTTGACATAATTTTGTTTACAATTTTAACTCTGATACCAAAGGGGTAGACCTGTCTAGAAAAATTTACAATTGCTGGCAAATAGTCTCTTTCCCAGTTTCCACCAGCCAATCCACACCCAATTAACGATGGAAAAATTACCAAACTATATTTTCCATTAGATAATTGAACTGCTAATTTATTTAGACCTTCATTAAACCAATAAATCCTGTTCTTTGATGTATCTTTTAAAAGACCAGACAAAAGTTGATGATCGATAAAATATCTAGGATTTCTTCTTTTAGTTCCAGCATTGACAATACACGACTGCAACTGATGTATGAGTCTTTTAGTATGAAGGTTTTGATTTTTCTCCTTCCCCATATAAAACTGGCCAAAAACGTTTACAACTACTGGTCCCTTTGTTACAGTGTTAGGATAACAAATCTCAATATTTCCTGGTTGAGGTCTATCTTCAAGCATTGCACGGTTTAGAGTGCCTATTGCCCGGCGTCGTGTATAGGAATCACAGTATGGATATATCTCAGCAAGAATCTGAGAAAGTCCATGAGATTTAACAGCTACACAGTTGAGTATTTGTACCAGCGCTATATTGGGACTTCTATATGCAGGGTCAGTAATGTCTCCATTAATAAACTCCAACAAGTTATCTACAAAGAAGAAAGAAACATTGGTTATACCATTACAGTCCATAATTATCTTTTATATAATAATGTATTAAATATTAGTTGTCCTGTCCTGTCCTGTCTTAGTCATAAAAGACAATTAACATACTACAAAAATCATTTTATTCCATATTTAAAAGACATATATGGGGATCAAAAGTTAAAACTAAATATTAGTGTCTTCACCAATAAATTCACTAAATCCATTACCTTTTTTTTTTTTAATAGTTAAATGTTGTTGTTTTAGTTCCTTTCTTGTTAAATTCCTCCATTTCAGTCTATTAGTTTGTGAATTACTCCAAATATTTTCAGTTGTATTTGTCATGACCCGTGTTTGGATTGTAATATATGAAAAACAAAAATTGTTGTAAAATATATAATTATGATATATTTAATATATATAAATGTTTTTCTTTTTTTCTTATCATTTTAGGATTATTTTTGGTTTCTTTCTTGTTGGTGGTGTCTGTTTTCAAGTGGGATTATATCATAAATATTTAAAAAATGGAAGTCATTAAGGGGGAAATGAAATTTACTAATCCTGATGAATGTGAAACACTAAGTAATAGAATATCTAATCATAATCGTTTTACATTTAATACCCACAAACGTTATTTAGGGAAAGGTGCCTATGGTAAAGTTGATCTTGTTCAAGTACCTACTATTGAACTTCTTGATCCTAGATTACCGGGTCAAATACATGTGTTTCAAAATATTTACCCACACACGGCTTCCAAACTTTTTAAATCTTCTAAGAGAAACAGAAACGAGGGGGTTTAAAGAATCTACAAACATTGTGGCTCGAAAGAGTTTCGCCGGAAAAGGGATTTTTTAATGGAGATTGAAAACATTGCACGTCTTGATGATAATATCCGAAAGGCATTCTTTGTTCAAGTGTATCGTGCGTTTAGGGTCCGAAACTACTATATGTAATACACTGTCCACAAGTAAATGTTTCAGAGTATCACAACGTACTAAAGTTCCTCATTTCTTGTTATATTGAGTATAAATGTCCTTTCAAAT
>WNGS01003699.1:19113-31349 GCA_020271785.1 Procambarus virginalis
ATTATCACTGTTTACTCTTTATTTTTCAGCTTAAATTTACTTAAAGCAATACGTATTTACTTAATAATACTGTTGCAGTGTTTAAAGCAGTGTCCATTTCTAGTGGGATACTCAATAATATTTGCTTTTCACTTTCGAGATTAATTGTTTGAATTCTTCCAAACTATACCACGATTAATACTGTCTTAATATAATCAAACTATACAATGAATAATACGGTCTTAATATAACCAAACTAACATGAATAATACTGTTCAATCTTACATGAATATTACTCTCTTAATCTATTTAACTGACAGCTTTATTACATTGGTTTTATTACGATAGCTTTGGCTATCTGTCCGGTATTTTCACTCACTATGGTCAATTAACTTTACCTTTGCTTTTGTCTACTGGTGTATGTGACGGTTGCTGGTGCGGCAGCTGGGTTTCCCTGCCTGCTTTTTCCTGTTAGTCCTACCGATGCTTACTTTTTCATTTTCCGCAGTGGCGAGAAGCCGGATCACGCAGCAACTGCAACACGGAAGAGGGCTCGGGCGGCGGCGTGCGAGGACAACAGCGCAGTGGTGTGAGGACGCAGCCGGCCTGGGCCAGGACGAAACCCGCCCGTTTCGCCTCCCCCTCCTCGGGGCCTCCTCGGGGGCTCTGATGTGGACGGCGACTACATTTCCCAGAGGCCCCCTGCCGGCAAAGTGGGGGTGGCACAGCGACGCAGCCTCCACCCCCTTTCGGCAGACGATTGGACGACGCTTCAGGCGCCTTCGCGCAGGCTCGGATGCCCTCTCATGACACAAGCCTTCTGGGCATGGGGACCACCGAGGCCGACCCTGCCACGGCTGCTACAGCCGCCCCCCCTTCCCCAACCGTCGACCAAGGGCCGGGGGCATAAGTCGAGGAGACGTGCGAGCTCCTCCAGTCTGTCCTCCTTTCCTTCCCAGTTCGGTAGCATAGTTGCTCTGCCCCTTGGGGTTTTTCCCTCGCGGCCAGCGGGCACTCGCCCTTCGGGGGGGGGTCCGGCCTGCTGGCCCCTGCGGGTGGGGGTGCAGCGCCCGTCCCCAATCTGTTCCGCTGTCCGCAGCTACTACTTTGACTTTACTGCCATTCTACTAGTAAGCCCTACCTTAAGTCGGCCTCTGGCCTGGGGTTATTTAGGAAATTCTTTCTCCTTATTCCTTGGCGGCTCGGCCTCTGGCCTGGGGTTATTTTCTTCTCCAAATTCATATCAGGCTTTCCCAGTCAAAATGTAATTTTCTGCCGCCTGTTTATTTCCAGCTAGGGTTTCCATTATGTTATGTTGTTCACTTATGGTGTCCTGACTGTTATACTTAGATTTGTTACATTCGCCTCACTGCTAATTCTAGACAATAGGCCATTAGTTTTCTGCAGAGTTTGTTACTAGGCTACAAGATTACTTTTATTTTACAGCGGGTGTACATTTTAAGTTGTTTCGTGTACTTTGAGTTAGCCACGGCTATGTTGTACATTTGTTAAGACCTACTTAGAAGCCTGTCTTACTCTGCAGAATTATTTATACTGTATTAATAAATTTACGCCCCATACTGTTTGTGTCTTCCTTCCCCTGATCAGAAAATGGTCACTGCCTTTTGAACGAAAGGCGGTGGAATTTCTGATGGGGAAGGAAGACAATTGCGCACCGCGTTCCGCAAGGCGCGGTGCGGACAGTCTGGGTGGCATAAATAGCGTGGAATGGGAGGTTTCTCTCTCACTCCGCTCCCGTCACCGTCCGCGACTCAAGAAGCGCCCACCCTCCTCCCCTTTCTGCTGGCTGCCAGTTTCCCCGGTTCTGACTACGTCAGTCGTTGTTCCGTACGTCTTTCCTCCCGTTTCACTGGGGATGGGTGGGGGGGTGCAGCGCCCGTCCCCAATCTGTTCCGCTGTCCGCAGCTACTACTTTGACTTTACTGCCATTCTACTAGTAAGCCCTACCTTAAGTCGGCCTCTGGCCTGGGGTTATTTAGGAAATTCTTTCTCCTTATTCCTTGGCGGCTCAGCCTCTGGCCTGGGGTTATTTTCTTCTCCAAATTCATATCAGGCTTTCCCAGTCAAAATGTAATTTTCTGCCGCCTGTTTATTTCCAGCTAGGGTTTCCATTATGTTATGTTGTTCACTTATGGTGTCCTGACTGTTATACTTAGATTTGTTACATTCGCCTCACTGCTAATTCTAGACAATAGGCCATTAGTTTTCTGCAGAGTTTGTTACTAGGCTACAAGATTACTTTTATTTTACAGCGGGTGTACATTTTAAGTTGTTTCGTGTACTTTGAGTTAGCCACGGCTATGTTGTACATTTGTTAAGACCTACTTAGAAGCCTGTCTTACTCTGCAGAATTATTTATACTGTATTAATAAATTTACGCCCCATACTGTTTGTGTCTTCCTTCCCCTGATCAGAAAATGACGATTCTGTCATGTATCCACAGGGACGAAGAATGGAAAAGGGAGTCGAAATGACTACCGAGTTACAGTAAATGATCCTCACCACCCTTCCCTTGAACGGCAACAAAGGTTAAAGAAATCTCAATATTCTTTAGCTTTTAAAGAACGTCATCCTAATTACATTACATTTAGGTACTTTAAAATAGATAGTGTAGATTTACCCGTACTACAAAGTTGGCGTTTTTCTCTGATAACAGTATCACCATATATACCATCTTTGGGTGATAAGTTACAAACACCCACTTCACAAAAAGGCGTAATTGGGCGATTAGTTAGTGAACATGATATGCCTTACATTAAATTAGTGAGTCAGCGTGATATGTTTTCATCAAATGTACCCATTGATGTTTTAGTTAACCCTCATTCACTTAAAAGACAAGCTCCAGATTTATATTGCAATTCCTTTGATAATTTGAATTATATGGATGCGGCTTTTACTCTCACTTTTGAAAATGTTATTGAACATCTACAGTGGGGTCGAAAAACTTGTACTGGAATCCTTATGAATCCCTATACGGGTCAATCATATTTAAATCGAGATAATGAGCCAGTTTTAGCTAGTTTATATGAAGGTTCTTATATGTGTGTTACCAATCACCGCGCAAATGCTACGATGCATACTTCATGAGCAGATGAAGTTATATTTTCTGAACTGACCGGAGCACCAGTTCGAGGACGACGTGGCGGTCTTTCCACAGGACCCATGGAACTAGTATCATTCCGTAGTGTAGGAGCTGCTCGAATTCATACAGAATTGACTCAAATACGCTCAGACATGAAACACATCGAATTGGAAACTATTCGAAATAATGAAACAGAAACAGAAAAAAATGAAAATCAAAGTGGAGTTATCTGTGGATCAAAATACCTTCAACGTTATCATGACGATTTAATGTTAGCAAATATTAACTTAGCATACAAATGTACATCTATGGTAAATATTGAAGAAATTTAAAAATCAAAATTATTGTTATTGTTAAATATACTTTTTTAATAATATATATTCACCTAAGCCTTATTATTTATTAAATAGACTTTTTGCCACAGGGAAATAATTGTAGTGACTGGAAATCAATCACCTCAGCCATAAAAACTGGCTCTTTGCCACAATGAAAAATGACTGCAGTGACTGAAATCAATCACCTCAGCCATAAAAACTGGCTCTTTGCCACAATGAAAAATGACGGCAGTGACTGGAAATCAATCACCTCAGCCATAAAAACTGGCTCTTTGCCACAATGAAAAATGACTGCAGTGACTGAAATCAATCACCTCAGCCATAAAAACTGGCTCTTTGCCACAAAGAAAAATGACTGCAGTGACTGGAAATCAATCACCTCAGCCATAAAAACTGGCTCTTTGCCACAATGAAAAATGACTGCAGTGACTGAAAATCAATCACCTCAGCCATAAAAACTGGCTCTTTGCCACAATGAAAAATGACTGCAGTGACTGAAAATCAATCACCTCAGCCATAAAAACTGGCTCTTTGCCACAATGAAAAATGACTGCAGTGACTGAAAATCAATCACCTCAGCCATAAAACTGGCTCTTTGCCACAAAGAAAAATGACTGCAGTGACTGAAAATCAATCACCTCAGCCATAAAAACTGGCTCTTTGCCACAAGGAAAAATGACTGCAGTGACTGAAAATCAATCACCTCAGCCATAAAAACTGGCTCTTTGCCACAAGGAAATAACCGCTACCTTAAACTGGCTGACTCTTTCTTTACCACAGGTTATCTTTTTTTTTATACATACTACCAGTCAACAAAATTTACTTGACAAACCTTGCTACACCTTTTTGGGACCTAATTTACAAACAAATCGTAATGTAGTTGGAATAAGTGAAGAATGTATGCTAGGTAAATAAATTTCTTCTTTTTCTTCTTCTTCTTCTGCACTTGAAACTTTCGAATAACATGTGATCGGGGAAGCCGGCCGAGTGACTGACCAGAGAGACAGATTCATACGTTGCTTATAGAAACAAGTCCTGTAAAACAGATAATAGGCGTAAGTAAGGTTAATATTTTGTCTCTATCTTTATAGGTTAGGTTCGGTTAGGTAGCCGAAAAAGTAAGGTTAGGTTAGGTAGGTTAGGTAGTCGAAAAATAATTAATTCATCGGGCTTTGCATAGTAGGCTGACAAGTGCGTTCTGGCTACTAAGTACGACATATATATATATATATATATTTATATATATAGATGACTGATCTTACCCGCAGCTGATTAACAATGAGGTCATGTTTAGCAGAGCTCTGTAATCAGCAGTGTCCCCCTTGAGTAGCGACCGTCTTTGGCGACACGCGCCATCTTATATACACGAGGCTACCTCAGCCAGATTGCAGGGCATCCGGTTGTGAAGAAAACTCTCCGCTATCTTTCTGGTAGAGTTTGATATTAAACTAAGCTTAGGTTGACTTATTCAGTTTGTCTTGTCAGCCATAATATTTATTTAATACCCCTAATAAACTTCGGTCACACTTACTTCACACTGCCAACCATTTTCACTTTGTGTATATTATTAATCTTCTTCCACAGCTCTTAGATTTTCGGGACCTTCATTTGAGTGTGTACTTTTCCCCAATTTGAATTATATCATAATGAGTTGGGGATTATGGATTACTTTCGCTCTTTTTTCATTTACAGTAATTCATTCATTTCTAATAACTAAAATGATTCACCTTATTTCACCCACATACAAACTACAATATAAGGGAAAGTTTGTATACTCTTTATCCCTGTAACACCAATTATTCATTTACTAACTAGGATATAATCCAAAATTTAAAATAATATAATGCTATTGATTAAAAGATTTTTTATCACATCAGTTGCTAAAAGAAGGTAAAAATTTTTTATTTTCACCACCCACATATATATAAGGAATCTGATATAGATTTATGTTACTTATACTTTTGTATAAGAGGAAGCAGGAAGTTCCAAGGCAATCATAATAGTCATGGTATCATCATCAAAAAACAACAACAAAAAATTGTCAAGAAAAAATGTATCCATAATGAGAAAATCTTCAGAGAAATAATTACAGACAACGTGAAGAAAATAGTGGACATGCTTATTAATGTCCATGGTAAAGAAGATAAAATGATTTATAACCTCTTCAATTTTGATAGGTATTGGGAAAAAGTATCAACTGTTCCTTTAACCCAAAATACTTATGTAAACGCCTGTTTGTCTTACTTGAGAGATCCATTACACACATATGACGATCTCATCAGAATGAATGTTTTATCTCATAATGAAAAAGGTGATTACATGTTTGGTCAACCGGTAATATTACATGATAATCACCTTGCTGGACGACGGCTTCAAATTAAACGTTCTCCTGTGGATGTGATTATTGGGAGTGTGACAACTGAACAAGGATTGCAAAATGGGATCTATAATACTGGGCCGATTACTTGCCAATCAGTCACATGTAGCTTCCGTGAATATCAGATAGCCAAAAAATTTTATAATAAATTTGTACAAAATTCTATTTAATAAATCAAATTATACAAACTGAAATGTATTTTATCGTTATGTCTTAACATAAATTTAAGACTCTTGAGTGAGGCAAAGCAATGAACCCCAATGAAATATGGGAAGCTGAATCTGTAAAGACTGAACCCAACCCTACTAACTCCAATAAAATATTGGAAGTAAAATCTGTCAAGATTATGATAATAAAACTTGAAAAAATACTACTAAAGTTGGGAATAAAATATGAATTATTCATGAGACAAAATAATGGAGTCAAGCTTGAAAATACCTATCAAGTGATTTTGATGTCGAAAGCTTCATCACGGGAAAAAATTGAAATAAACCATATTAAAGTACTATTTCAAGATGATGAATTGGTTTTGTTTAATGAGTGTGATGAAAACTTATGTAAAGAGAGAAATGATCCATTGTTAAATGAAAGTTACCACCTGAAAGAACACAAATATGTTGTGTGTGAGTATACCCTCTTCCAAATAACTATCCGTAGTTTTTTTGAATATGAAAAAAAATTACCTACTACTTTGTACATACGAATTTTTCAAAATGAATGATGTCCATCCAACAGATTATTTCCTCCCTCCAAATAGATGTTTTCCTCCACCCCAACTTCAATGGAAGGAAGAATCACTTGATATATCAATGGAATCGCTTAAATTTATCATAAGTCCCTGTTCAGACTAATAAGGTTGCGACATAGATGGTTGCCCGGAGCAGTACTGTGTCAGTTGAGCCATATATAAATATTCGTTGCCGCCGGCCACTCTCACTCTTATATTACATCCACTGACGGCCAACTTCACTGCTCCTCC
Source organism: Procambarus virginalis (assembly GCA_020271785.1). Lineage (NCBI taxonomy): Eukaryota > Metazoa > Arthropoda > Malacostraca > Decapoda > Cambaridae > Procambarus > Procambarus virginalis. The sequence continues at coordinate 25,887 of WNGS01003699.1, forward strand.
AAAGAAAAAGTGGTCCGAGAAGCCCTCTCCTCAGATGAACCCCAGGATGGAGAATAAGAAACAAACTGCGCTGAAAAAAACCTTGAAACGATGCTGGGAAGAGGAAGAGCAAGAGTTGGTAAAAATAATCAGCGACCTAAACCAGAAACACACCGACCTCAAGCAGGAGAATGATGATTTAAAAAATATACTTGCAGAGTTGGAAGGCCGGCTACTCTCAAAATACCTCAAACTGAACTGCCTCATTCCATATTCATTCCACTGTAATTTTCACTAAATAAAAGTGTGTATGAATTATAAAAGAATATTGCTTTATTTTTTAATTTTGCCTTTATTATATTAATTTGGTATTAGTGTGATTAATACTTGCTCTACTTGGTCAAGGTTTCCAGGTAAGCAATCAAGTCTGCACGCTCATTCTTCTTCTTAAGACCAACGAACACCATCTTTGTGCCTGGAATAAACTTTTTGGGGTTAGTCAAATAGATATCCAGATTATCTTTGTCCCACGTGATACTCTTGGCCTTGTTGGCATAAGTGTAATTATAGCCAGAAGCCTGACCAGTCTGGCGGCCGAAGATGCCATTGAGGTTGGGTCCAGTCTTGTGCTTGCCGTTTAATTCAACAGTGTGACACTGTGCACACCTCTGCATGAAGATCATCTTACCTTTTTCCCTCTCACCCATATTCTGAAAAAAAGAAAACACACATTAACTTAAAAAGTTAAGGTGTTACTCTATAATTTTATTTATAAATTTCAAATTATTAGTGATTACACCTGAAATTATATCAAATTTTCTCAAACAACGAAAAGAGAGAAAGAGAACCCTGGCCAAATATAACCAGGTCATCTCTGGTGGTGGCGTACCAACACTCCACAGAGGTTAACAGCAAAATAAAGGCATTATAAATCTCAGTGTCATTATATTGGATGGAACTGGTGACACACATTATCTCATAAATTTTTAATTGGAATTCTTCCATACATGATTTTTTTTTAATTATAAATGTGTGATAATATCATACAAAGGACACTTTTTTCTTTGTTTTAGGATTTGGATTTATTCTGCGAGCACACTGCACAATCTGGATGATGTATCTTCAGCTAGAGCTTCAACCATACTAACTATTGGTTTTTTACAACACATATACATTTATTTAAATAAAAAACATTTTTTTGATTGCTTTATTTAATGAATGTTGGTCTCAGGATTGGTTCACCCCCCTTTCTATGACAAAGTTGGTTAAAGAATAATAAGTATTTTCTATTTGATGGGTCATTAGAATTTTTCGAGGCAAGTTTTAATAAATATGGTTGTAAACTCTTTAAAACCAGTTTCATCTCTGAAAGTGTTTCATTAAAGTTAAGGTATAGGGTAACTGGTGTCACATATTCGTTAAATATCCAACTGTTTTCCATAATATATCTTTCTATATACAAATCAGTGACTGCCAATTGCTCCACACCATATATAAAACTTGTTGCGGCTTCTAAAAACAGCCTGTCAGTTTGATTACCCCAAAATAAGATTTGGGCATACTTACGAGAAAATTCCCTAAGGCTACATTTTAGATGATGCATATTCAACACAAACACTCTTTTTACTGTTTGCTTACAAAGTGGACACAATATTTCATCTTTGTAGATAATTTTCGATAAAAAAGAGTACATCCCATAAGAATTATTCATATATCTAAGGCAACCATAATTATTATAATCAAATTTTCCTGTAGATTTTTTATCCAACAAAATTTTGGCGGATAATGTAAACATACACTGAGGACAAATACTGTGACCACATCCAACCATATAATCATCAAACATAAAAACCATGTCACCTGACCCATTTATATCTAAACAAATTGGGCAAGATACAATTTGATGATGAATGGTATTTTTCTTGATGATAGTTTTAAGGGAACCGTGTTTAATTGATACATCAATGACAACGTCCTTATTATCAGGTCCCCAGAGTCGGTTGGACACCAGGTTTGTTTGGTATTTTTTCAAAAATGGTATTTTAACCATGACTGTAGAATTATTCTTAGTTTCAAAACACTCGTCTTGTCTAAAATCATGTTCATTTTCAAACAGATTTATATCGATATCAATTGATCTGATATTTGGTGAATAATTACTTAACGATACCTTTTCTGCTTCTGTCATAATTTCTATGATGTTTCTCACTTTGATATTCTGCTGTAATCTTGACCTTGTAGGTGAAATCTTGCATGTCAAAAAAAGTTGGCAACCTTTTGAAGTTTTTGAATTCAATATCTTATTTTTTTTTTTTTTAAATGTCTTCTCTTTTGACACTTACCCAGGAATAATTCCATATTAAACCTAGAAGAAATATGAAAGATAACATTAATATAAATTAAAAAAAAGGAGATGATAGGAGTTGTAGGGAAGGGGAAAAGTCCTTTATTCCATAGTTAACTATTCTATAAAAAAATAATAAAAAAGAAACAGCACCAGTTAGGGTAAATAAGAGAAGGAAGGAAGTAAGTAGTAGTAGTAGTAGTAGTAATAGGGTAGAGATAAAATTTCTTCAATTAGTAACTGTGGTCTCTCTCACCTCAGACTCTACTCAGATAATCATCACACAACAACAATTGACCAGGGAGGGTGGAAGAGATGTTATTTATGTTAGTGACACTGTCTTTTTTTTTTCGTCATAAAGGTGGGGAAGGGATCTATGAAAAAAAGAAAATATATAAGTTAGGAGGTTTAATTGTTCTTTTCATTGTTATGATGTCTTTGACATAATTTTGTTTACAATTTTAACTCTGATACCAAAGGGGTAGACCTGTCTAGAAAAATTTACAATTGCTGGCAAATAGTCTCTTTCCCAGTTTCCACCAGCCAATCCACACCCAATTAACGATGGAAAAATTACCAAACTATATTTTCCATTAGATAATTGAACTGCTAATTTATTTAGACCTTCATTAAACCAATAAATCCTGTTCTTTGATGTATCTTTTAAAAGACCAGACAAAAGTTGATGATCGATAAAATATCTAGGATTTCTTCTTTTAGTTCCAGCATTGACAATACACGACTGCAACTGATGTATGAGTCTTTTAGTATGAAGGTTTTGATTTTTCTCCTTCCCCATATAAAACTGCCCAAAAACGTTTACAACTACTGGTCCCTTTGTTACAGTGTTAGGATAACAAATCTCAATATTTCCTGGTTGAGGTCTATCTTCAAGCATTGCACGGTTTAGAGTGCCTATTGCCCGGCGTCGTGTATAGGAATCACAGTATGGATATATCTCAGCAAGAATCTGAGAAAGTCCATGAGATTTAACAGCTACACAGTTGAGTATTTGTACCAGCGCTATATTGGGACTTCTATATGCAGGGTCAGTAATGTCTCCATTAATAAACTCCAACAAGTTATCTACAAAGAAGAAAGAAACATTGGTTATACCATTACAGTCCATAATTATCTTTTATATAATAATGTATTAAATATTAGTTGTCCTGTCCTGTCCTGTCTTAGTCATAAAAGACAATTAACATACTACAAAAATCATTTTATTCCATATTTAAAAGACATATATGGGGATCAAAAGTTAAAACTAAATATTAGTGTCTTCACCAATAAATTCACTAAATCCATTACCTTTTTTTTTTTTAATAGTTAAATGTTGTTGTTTTAGTTCCTTTCTTGTTAAATTCCTCCATTTCAGTCTACTAGTTTGTGAATTACTCCAAATATTTTCAGTTGTATTTGTCATGACCCGTGTTTGGATTGTAATATATGAAAAACAAAAATTGTTGTAAAATATATAATTATGATATATTTAATATATAAATGTTTTTTTTTTTCTTATCATTTTAGGATTATTTTTGGTTTCTTTCTTGTTGGTGGTGTCTGTTTTCAAGTGGGATTATATCATAAATATTTAAAAAATGGAAGTCATTAAGGGGGAAATGAAATTTACTAATCCTGATGAATGTGAAACACTAAGTAATAGAATATCTAATCATAATCGTTTTACATTTAATACCCACAAACGTTATTTAGGGAAAGGTGCCTATGGTAAAGTTGATCTTGTTCAAGTACCTACTATTGAACTTCTTGATCCTAGATTACCGGGTCAAATACATGTGTTTCAAAATATTTACCCACACACGGCTTCCAAACTTTTTAAATCTTCTAAGAAGAAACAGAAACGAGGGGGTTTAAAGAATCTACAAACATTTGTGGCTCGAAAGAGTTTTCGCCGGAAAAGGGATTTTTTAATGGAGATTGAAAACATTGCACGTCTTGATGATAATATCCGAAAGGCATTCTTTGTTCAAGTGTATCGTGCGTTTATGGTCGAAACTACCTATAATGTAATACACTGTCCACAAGGTAAATGTCTAGAGTCATCACAACGTACTAAAGTTCCTCATTCTTTGTATAATATTGAGTATAAATGTCCTTTCAAATCGAAATCTATAGGCTACTTTATCGAAATGGAATACTTAAACCCACGAGATTGGATCCTACTAAGGGAAAAAGTCGAGTTATTGAAAAATGATCAGTATTCTCGTCGACAATTGCTTACTACAGTTCTAAGACAGCTTATTGATGTTCAATTAGTCTTATATAATACTACTGACAAATATATATCAGGTACTTACTACGATATTAATCCTCAAAATGTATTTGTATCCAATGATAATATTCATCGAATTAAATTAATTGATTATGGAGGCCTTTTTCTTCCTTCTTTAAATATATATTCTATAATCACAGAACCGATGCCGGTATTTCATTCTGAAAATATCTGCGATGTCTTTTCTAAAAAAATATCTAAATCAAAACTCAATTATAAAAGATATGTTCAATATCTTTCTAACCGATATTTTACACGTTTGTCCAAAAGAGATAAATACAGCGTCATTCCTACTATGTATGGTATCATTGTAGCTGTGACAATGTGTGTGATGTTAATGTGGGGTTGTGAAAGACGAGATAAAGTACGCCACATTTTAAGAAAAATTATTCAGTCATATAATCCAACATTATTTTTGAATGATGTCTATAAAAGTCAAGAGATACAAAAAATATAATAGAATTGCTTAAAACATCAAACATCGTTGAAAACCTAACCCTTTAGAGAAAAAATGAATGCCAATTTTGATTTCGATGATATGGAATTAGATAATCTTGATACTTTGATGGAACCTCTCTTAAAGTACATTTCTCCAGAACACCTTTAAACACAGTCCATCCGAATTTATCGATATACCAAAGAGTTGAAAAATGGCGTCAACTGGAAAAAAGTAAGTATGTAGCATGTTGCTACAAATGTCACCAGTCAAATAAACCACTACACCTCCTCCAAATACCAACATTACGAAGACTTGCAGATGAGTCAATCGAATCTCATCACTTTTGTGATGACTGTATTAAAAAATGACGAATTATGTTTATTCCAATAAACTCTTAAACTCCTC
>WNGS01003699.1:35571-55568 GCA_020271785.1 Procambarus virginalis
AAAGAAAAAGCAGTTATTATTTATGAAGAATCAAAGATTAAAAAATGGCCTTTTCTCTCTCCTATATAAACCAGGATATAATCATTTAGGAAATATGGCAATCTTTACAACTGGTGAAATATTTATTAATTGTTTTTTACATCTAGCTATACGCAAAGTAAATGCTACACTACTCCACAACAAGGTGGTTAAAATTTTGAAAGATCGTAACCTTTCACTTTCTCAAGAAAATTTAACAGTTTTAATGGAATATTATCGATTAAAAAGGAGCGATGTTAACAAAAATAATCTTAAAATTCTGGAAATTATATATCAAATAATAATAATAATAATAATAATAATAATAATAATATGAATGAAGGGAACAATGATATAAGATTAAAATTATCAGGACCACGAGTAGCTATGATTGCAATTAATCCTTTGAAAGTTAAAGCCACTGCTATACGGTGTGGTCATATTGATGAAAGCATTACACAAACAAAAATATTAAGCAATTCTGCAAGTATAAATACTTTAAATGAAAATAATGGTGGCAATTCATTTAATAATAGCGGGAATAATGAATGGAATAAAATTGGTCGATTTAGTCGGAATTATTCATCTAATTCATATGCCAATATATGTCTGGTGGCATGTGGATTACAAAAATTATTGCCTAAGGATTCCAAAGCCAAAGAGCCTAAATCTATAACAGTAAGTGAGGTCGGTTTCATTGATTTACTCTATACACCCGATACTCCTCAACGATGTGGTATCATATTAGAAATGATACCTGATGTGATAATTGCCTCTACCAGCATGTGTAATTCACAACCTGATAAATTCTTATTTACATACCTCCCTCAACTAAGACAAGTGGGAAATCCTTCACAACTTGATCAGTTAGAATCTAAATATGTCTACATAATTATTCATAATAAACTGTTTAATTTCCCATTAGATTCGATCAAGAATGGTTCTGCAGCTCAACATTTTTATCCACATTTGCCTTTAGTTCAATGGGAATATGTTTGTTTATTTGGAGTAGACAATTTATATCGATTTGTTCAATATATTTTGAAATTAAACATCGCCTGTATCGAATTATTAGAATACAAAAAAAATAAACTGTGGATATGTACCAGTCTGCCACGTATGTCTTATAAAATTTTACCCAATGGCCAACTCTATACGTCTAAGGAAATAGACACTTTTCAAATGGAGGCTAATCCATTTTTTTATTTACCACCTCAAATGCAACCTCAGATTTTTCTCAGAAAAGAAAATAGTGATCTCAAAGAGGATTTTGAATTACTCTATATTGGTTATGACCGGAAAAAATACCTAATATTATGGGGCCAAATGCTCGAGCGATTAGCCGTCCTAATGCTGCCCATCCCCCTCGAATTAGTAACAGTTTGCAATCGTATCGTCATTATGCTGGCATTTCTGTCAATACTCATTCTGTAGGTGAAATTCATCAAAAGACAGTTATTCATACATTATACACAACATCTCGAATAAGTAAACTTTTACCCATTCCTTGTCAAAATCCTATGGTGGCAGTAGTAAACTGGCACAATCCCGAAGACAGTATTACAGTAAAACAAGATAGTATAGACCGTGGGTTATTTTCAGGTGTTTCTTATGAAACATCAATTGTTCGATATAATTATGGGTCAGGACAAAATGCACCACCAACTTTTTGTCAGACCTATTTTGATCAGCATACCCCACTTCAACGAGGTGTTCAGTTGGGAATTTTAAAAGGGGTTAATCCCAAGTGTCAAGAAGATAATAGTTTGCTTAATTTTACAAATGGAGAAATAGAATTCGTTCACATAGATGCCAATACTCTTGCTCTTATTTGGAATGGTAAAATTGGAGATTTAAAAGAACCTACATATGACGATTCTGTTCCTGTATCCACAGGGACGAAGAATGGAAAAGGGAGTCGAAATGACTACCGAGTTACAGTAAATGATCCACACCACCCTTCCCTTGAACGGCAACAACGGTTGAAGAAATCTCAATATTCTTTAGCTTTTAAAGAACGTCATCCTAATTACATTACATTTAGGTACTTTAAAATAGATAGTGTAGATTTACCCGTACTACAAAGTTGGCGTTTTTCTCTGATAACAGTATCACCATATATACCATCTTTGGGTGATAAGTTACAAACACCCACTTCACAAAAAGGCGTAATTGGGCGATTAGTTAGTGAATATGATATGCCTTACATTAAATTAGTGAGTCAGCGTGATATGTTTTCATCAAATGTACCCATTGATGTTTTAGTTAACCCTCATTCACTTAAAAGACAAGCTCCAGATTTATATTGCAATTCCTTTGATAATTTGAATTATATGGATGCGGCTTTTACTCTCACTTTTGAAAATGTTATTGAACATCTACAGTGGGGTCGAAAAACTTGTACTGGAATCCTTATGAATCCCTATACGGGTCAATCATATTTAAATCGAGATAATGAGCCAGTTTTAGCTAGTTTATATGAAGGTTCTTATATGTGTGTTACCAATCACCGCGCAAATGCTACGATGCATACTTCACGAGCAGATGAAGCTATATTTTCTGAACTGACCGGAGCACCAGTTCGAGGACGACGTGGCGGTCTTTCCACAGGACCCATGGAACTAGTATCATTCCGTAGTGTAGGAGCTGCTCGAATTCATACAGAATTGACTCAAATACGCTCAGACATGAAACACATCGAATTGGAAACTATTCGAAATAATGAAACAGAAACAGAAAAAAATGAAAATCAAAGTGGAGTTATCTGTGGATCAAAATACCTTCAACGTTATCATGACGATTTAATGTTAGCAAATATTAACTTAGCATACAAATGTACATCTATGGTAAATATTGAAGAAATTTAAAAATCAAAATTATTGTTATTGTTAAATATGCTTTTTTAATAATATATATTCACCTAAGCCTTATTATTTATTAAACTGACTCTTTTTGCCACAGGGAAATAATTGTAGTGACTGGAAATCAATCACCTCAGCCATAAAAACTGGCTCTTTGCCACAAAGAAAAATGACTGCAGTGACTGGAAATCAATCACCTCAGCCATAAAAACTGGCTCTTTGCCACAATGAAAAATAACGGCAGTGACTGAAAATCAATCACCTCAGCCATAAAAACTGGCTCTTTGCCACAATGGAAAATGACGGCAGTGACTGAAATCAATCACCTCAGCCATAAAAACTGGCTCTTTGCCACAATGAAAAATGACGGCAGTGACTGAAAATCAATCACCTCAGCCATAAAAACTGGCTCTTTGCCACAATGAAAAATGACTGCAGTGACTGAAAATCAATCACCTCAGCCATAAAAACTGGCTCTTTGCCACAAAGAAAAATGACTGCAGTGACTGGAAATCAATCACCTCAGCCATAAAAACTGGCTCTTTACCACAAGGAAATAACCGCTACCTTAAACTGGCTGACTCTTTCTTTACCACAGGTTATCTTTTTTTTTATATACTACCAGTCAACAAAATTTACTTGACAAACCTTGCTACACCTTTTTGGGACCTAATTTACAAACAAATCGTAATGTAGTTGGAATAAGTGAAGAATGTATGCTAGGTAAATAAATTTCTTCTTCTTCTTCTTCTTCTTCTGCACTTGAAACTTTCGAATAACATGTGATCGGGGAAGCCGGCCGAGTGACTGACCAGAGAGACAGATTCATACCTTGCTTATAGAAACAGTCCTGTAAAACAGATAATAGGTGTAAGTAAGGTTAATATTTTGTCTCTATCTTTATAGGTTAGGTTAGGTTAGGTAGCCGAAAAAGTTAGGTTAGGTTAGGTAGGTTTGGTAGTCGAAAAATAATTAATTCATGAAAACTTGGCTTATTAGGTAAATCGGGCCTTGCATAGTGTGGGAGTATGTCTCCCAAGATCCTCCCACAGCTGACTTGAATGGCATTGCAGTGCACAGATCTTCGTGCACAAAGCCTATCTCTCTTAATCCTGGATAGTGACCTAGCATGTTGGGTATCTCCAGAATGCCCACTTAACCAGGAACACTGTTAAAATACGTAGGCCGCCGTATGTCTAGGCAGGAAGTAGATACAGGGAGCTAAGTATACTTGCTACCAAAGGGTCAGTGAGTACATGGCTGGTGCCCGCTGAGACAGAGGGGAAGGCGCCAGCAGCGTCTGACCTCTGGGGTGAACCGGCGCGATCGGAATAACAGCTATGACGTGTTCATGACGTCACTCCTGCTACTGCTCATCGAACGAGCTAATATGATTGGTTCCCGCTCATTTGCTGCAATGCTATTGGTCAAATTGTAACTCCTTTTGTGTTGTGTGCCACGAGATGCCCGGCACCCTTGCAAACTCATTCACGTGAGAGAGACCATACCCAGAGGACGTGTTCTGTTCTACCGGCCAATAGACTGATCACCGTCTATCCCTCACCGTCAAGTTAACTCAGCGTCTTTGCGATATACCACACACTCGCCAGAATCACGAGTGGGAATATATTGTTTAGAAGCCTAAAGTGACAAATCTCCAGAGCGAAACAGACTGGTATCAGGTAACCCCTGGTGACAAAGATCGTCGTGAGTGACTAGAGTGAACTAAGGCAGTGCCGCCGCCTAAGTAATCTGTGTGTGACTTTACCACAGTGTACCTGTACCACAGTGTACAGTGTAGTGCATGGTACTGCCGCCAGCCGCCGCCAGCCGACGCCAGCCGACGCCAGCCGACGCCAGCCGCCGCCAGCCGCCGCCCTCACTCTGACGTGACGTCACCACCTTAGCACCGCCAGTGCCAGTGTGTGCGCGTGTGTCTGTCTGTTAAGCATACAGCACGCCCTACTCACGAAATCATCTCAAGATACTGCGAGTACCCTCCGTGTCTACGAGCGAAACCAGCTATCAGGCCACCTACGAGTGCTTGTATAAACGAGTCTGAGTGAGTGCGTAAGGAAAGGTACCTTATCTGTAAGTACAAGATCTTGTCATTGTTTTATTGTGTCTGTGTTGATCTGAGGGATCAACCACAGTTCTCACCTTCTTATACCTGTCGCAGGTTATAGGTGAATCGACGGTGAATGCGTGTTTATCTGTGTGGTATCACTGCATTTCACTCGTCTGTGAATGTGAGCTTCACATACACCACACATTTAGTTATTGTGTGATTATTATTGTGCATGTTATTGCCTGTCCCATTGACAGTGTTGTGATTTATTGCATATCATCATTACCGAGTATCCGGTTGGAACTCTTGTGATCCCTTTGCATACCGGCAGTTAGGTTGCCGTGTTAGTGATTGGCTGTCAACTGTGTTAAGTTAGGTGTTTCTCCACGAGTGGATACGAGTCGATTAGCCAGACGTCAAGAGTCTCGCTAATGCAACCATAGCTTTGCTGACGCCAATCGAAAGTAAATCAAGCACCCTGTGTATTAGTGGTTAAGTTAGTAAATAAACTACTGTTAAGCTTTATGCGGTGTTTCCGTTGAACCACTTCTGAATACTGCCAATATTACTCAAGCCTTCAGCTCTAAGTGTCTTCAACACCGAGTTGCCTGTAAGTCACTAAACTATAAATTTGATGAGGACCCTAGGAGTCCCTTAAAGTGTTACATCATTGAGGAGATTCCAACGACCAACGTGGAGCAGGACCAGGTGAGGCTAGTCTGAGAAGAGACCCACAAGGACTCTAACTCGACCTTGCTCCCAGGCCCTGTACGGTTGCTCTCGTATTTTCTATTTTGCTAATTCCGACAGCTTCGTGAAGCGTCTGCCACATGTACATTGGCGACGTACGCATTGCAGTCGTGACAGCAAAAAAAAAGAAAACCCCCACATCTGGCGCCCAACGTGTTAGGCTTAGTTGGAACCTATGAGCTAGGTTGTACAGTAAAATTTCGCACTTAAATTTTCCCTGAAAATTCAAAAGTGACGAGCAGTATTCAGAGGATGTTTAACACCCTGTTAGGTACACACACCACCAGTATGTCTGAGTGTGTAGAGTACAAACAGCGCTACCTGCATCTTCACTTGGCCTTGACCGCTCGTAGACCTGACGACTACGACACTCTTACTGAACAAGAGTGTAAGGAACGAGTGGAACAGCACATGAGGGCCGTGGAAGAGGTGATGCTACAAGCACACATGCAGGGTAGTGCTGAGGTGGCGTGCACGAGTCTCATCACACTGGATGAAGCTATCGGTGGTGAGACCCCAGTGAGAGATAACACAGTGGGAGAGACCCCAGTGAGAGACAACTTGGAGGTAGAGACCCCTGTGGGTGACGTCACCGAGAATGATGTCACTAGAATCACGCGCGCTGCGGAAGAAAACGGAGTCACGCGGGAATCTAGCCCTTTAAATACTCCGTTGGGGGGATTCTATGGGGAAGAATCTCGGCCCAAAAGGTCCTTGTGGACGACACCAACTCAAAGAGTAGGTATTACAGGCTCGCAATTATTCACCTTAGAGGAATACCGTAACCAAGTTAGGGAGTTGGGATTCGAAGGGAATAAAGTAGCAGAGCAAGCTATGAAACTCTGGACTGATCAGCAGGACAGAGAAAGCAAACTGTGGACTGATCAGCAAGAGAGAGAAAACAAACGCTGGACTGATCAGCAGAACCGAGAAAGTACTGAACGCATAGCTCGCATGCAGTTGCAAGCAAGGCAGGATGACCAGACAAGTGGTCGTTCAACGGAGACTAACGTTGAACAAGGTAAGACTGTCAAACTACCTAAACTAGCTAACTTTGATGAGAGGGACGACTCGATGGATGCATACATCAAGCGTTTCGAAGGTCACGCCGCTGATTGCGGGTGGGAAAGATCAAAGTGGGCACTCGCTCTTAGTGCATTGTTAAAGGGTAGGGCATTAACTATCTACCACAGTCTGGGTCCGCACCAGCGCGGAGATTACGAGGCATTGACAACAGCGCTGCTGAACGGTTTTGGCATAACTGCAGACCGGATGCTAGAGAATTTCCGTAGGGCTCAATTGCAAAAAGGTGAGACATATGTGCTCATGTTACAGCGGTTAGAATCGAGTCTAAACCGTTACTGTGAACTCATGGAGACTGCTCCTGGGAGCATGGAGTTCTATCAACTGATGATTCGTGAACAGTTCTTAGAAGCATGCGAATCGTCTCTGCGTGTCAAGCTCAAAGAGCAAGAAATTGTGTCAAATCTGTCTATGGCCAAGCAAGCTGATCTGTGGGCTGGGGCCAGGAGACAGGTGAAAGGGGTGAAGCCGCACGAGAAGCATCATGCTACAGGTATTGGCGATAGAGCTAAGCTTAAGACTGGTGTGTCGGGGGAGCAGGGAAACTCCTCCAACAAGCATGTGCACAAGTGCTACACCTGTGGTAAGCCAGGTCATCGTGCAGCTGATTGCAAGGTAAAACCGAAATCAGGTTACATAGCAGGTGTGAGCTCAAGTGGTAAGAAACATCCCAACGTGGAAAGGATCCACTAGCTTGGACCCTTGAGGTGGTGGACGGAAATGTTAACGGAAAATCGGCGAAAATCTTCCGTGACAAAGGCGCCACTACTCACATGGTAAGAAAGAGCCTAGTACAGCCAGGATCTGAGACAGGTAGACATGTCTATGTCAAATTCCCAAATGGCTATACTAAAGAGATGGTGGAGGTGTATGTGTGGGTCGACACACCTTACATCAAAGGTAAAATCCGTGCCGTTCAACAGGAACGTGCTGTATATGGATTTTATTGGGAAATGTTCCGGGAATCTCTGATTGCCCGAGTCCACCCTCGAAGAAAACGGGGGAGCGTGAGGACGCTGCCTCAGCTGTATGCAGCCGTCCCCAGCCAGCTGATCCCAAGGGCGACTCGCCCGGGGATGACGTCACAGGGAGTGACCACACCCTCACCCAGTTGAAGTATAAGGGAGAGAAAGCAAAAGAACGCACATGCTCAAACGCTACGAGGACCCTCCTGCAGATGGATCCAACAAGCCGAAGAAGCATGTAAGACGTAAAAACAGGAGAGGACCGCAGGGCTCGACATCGACAGGGCCGATCGACCACCCTCTGCTCTCAGCAACGATCGCCGGTGTCTCAGTGATAACCGCCGACGAGGAGGAAGGTCAGCCAGGTCTCTTCAATCAACAGCAGCAGGAGACACACCGAGATGTTAAGGTTGATGATCAGCTGTCTGAAGATCAAGTCGACCAGGTTACTCGACTGATAGCAGAGTACAAGGAGGTACTCTCTGACGTCACTAAGGTAGCAAAAGTAGAGGGTTACCGCATACCTTTGCTAGAGCAGCAAGCGGTACGAACAAAACCATATCCTGTTCCTCATCACCTTGTACCACAGGTGAGAGAAGAACTGGCATCTATGATTAAAGCAGGAGTAATAGAGAAGTCGACCTCACCATACTCAAGCCCGATGGTGTTAGTGAAGAAGTCTGGGGGAGGTGTGCGCATCTGCCTCGACTTCAGGAAGTTGAACTCCATCATAGAGTTTGATGCTGAACCGATGTTCAATCAAAATGAGATCTTCTCGAGGTTAGCTTCCAGTTGCTATTTCTCCAAGCTCGATCTGACAAAAGGATTTTGGCAGATCCATTACATGAAGACAGTAAGCGCTGCACTGCCTTCATGACCAGCGAAGGTCTCTTCCAGTTCACAGTTCTTCCGTTTGGACTGGTGAACGCCCCAGCCATGTTCAACAGAACTATGCGCAAAGTCTTGGGGGGAATTACTGGAGTAGAAGTGTTCGTGGACGATGTGCTTGTTACCAGATCGTTCGTTACGGCTCGTAACCCTGTACAGCATTAAAGAAACTTGTTGTCTAAGGTCATAGAATTGCTGTAATATAGAGCGGATCACCAGTGTAACCACATGATTGGCACAAGCAATAAAGTATTTATCCCTTAGGACTAAGAAATATACATATAAAATATTAATATATTGTAACACGGGCCGGGGTCTCACTTCCTTCTACCCTCTTTTTCTCTCTTTACCCGTATTCTTTACTTTGGTTCTTAACCAAGGGACCCCACGACTTTTACTCGAGCCGACTCCACGCCACGTGGTCTCAAGACGATTTACCGACTTGAGATTCTACAACCCGTATGACGTGAAAATAGACTTGTAGCAAAGTTCTAGGATCTCCTTTCCGCCGCCACCACCAGACCAGTAACCAAATGAGCAATGATCGAGGTCTGGATCGACCACGCTAAACAATCAACCTTGGGGCTTGATTCCCCACTAGTACAAATAAACCCTGGATCTTACGTGTGTAGTTAATTAAAATCAACAGGAGTAATAATCCTGATTCGGTGTTAGAATCGGCGCCCAATTCAACTCGGTCACGTGGGAACCACGTGACAAGGACAATTCACATAAATATAACAAACACATGGAAATAATGAAAATGCAAAATTACTAACTAATTAATTTATTCAAACCTAAAACAGAGTCTAAGAAATTATAATCCTGACTTGAACACTCCCTGACTGAATAGTTAACGGCAATGAGTGGACTATTCCTACAATTACTCACAAAGCAACTCTACCTTCTATGTTGACCCGCTTGGGTAGAGTGCTGGTCTTATGGGAGGTGAGATGGTGACCTCCCCCAGTTGATCCGGCTACCACACTGATCGTCCTCTCTGCTCCTCTACCCAGAGGCCTAGATCTGTATTCTTCCGCTAGTATCTAAGTTACTTTGCCAGGCTTAAGTTATAACAATTAACCTCTGTTGTACTGAATGTTCCAGATTGATTGAATATTGTACTGAAGTTTAAATTACACAAACATCTTAAGGAAGAGCTATTCCCAATTACAACATAGCTATTTGACCTTTGAGAAATAGAGGACATGGAACCTCGTGACCTATGACCTCCGGTCACTCCGCCTCACAGCCTAGTTCTTGCTTGTGACGTCACTGATGGTGACTTAAACTCCTTCTAATAATGAGAATACTCTTGATATTATGAACAGTAGTACTATACAATGCAATTTGAATGCAAAATGACTGAAGGTTAATTTCTCTAAATAGTGAATACAACAGAATGATTCATTATATGAACAAAGGCGTCCGGTTATCCTCACCACAATTCCCCCAGGGAGGATGCTCCCATGTGCTTGGGGTCAGGTCTCTACCCGAGCCTTCTAGAACCTTCTTACAACAACCTAGATTGTTACAACCCCCCCGCACAAGCACTTAGTAAACCTTGTTAATTTGTTAAAACTAACGAGGTTTAGTATCCAAACCCACAATTTAACTCATTGCCACAAACAAAAGCTAACCTAACTAAACAAAAATTTTGACAATCATTAGAGTGTCCAACATCATCATAATAAACATGTTCAAATTCATAAAATTTCTCAGCTGTCAACTGACAGCAATCCTCCAACATCAGGAAACATACATCCTACCCTTACTGACATAGCTAAATAACATGTCCCTACTCTAACAGCAACGACTAGCTATTAAAATCTTCTTGGTTCTTCTTCAACCAAAGCATAAAAGTTATATCTTCAGACTGAACTTTCAGTCATCCGGGAGCGTACTACTGAACTATCAAGTTCACATCCGTGTACTATCCACTCCCCAATCAATGTCAACCTTGACATACTAAGGAACACACCTAATTTTTATTACATGTATCTAAAAATAAAAAAAAATCCTATAACTATATCACAGGTTTCAGCTGACTGTACAGCTAAGTGTTCGCACTCACTATAAGTGTCAATGTTTATATTGGTCCGCCTCTCCTGTGTTCAAACATTCTGAAAAAAAAACTACATAATTTTCCATAACCGTTTGTTCTGGGCTTAGACAATTACACAGGGGCTTCGATTTTACTTACTGACCAATTTGTAGAGTAAAGTTATCATATATCAATATACCAGAATAATTATTTTAAATCTGTTTTTCAACATTTATAAAAAAATGCTCAGATATTCTTTACACAGATGTTCAGAGCCAACTTTGTTGTTTGTATCAATTGTTCATATTGAGTAATTGCAAAAAAAAAATCGATGCTGATAGACGCTGAATGTAGTCGATGACGATGTCGATCTTGCTTCTTTCCATGTGTAGACATCAATACCTGGTCCTCTTGTACTCCAATCCGGTACTTTTTACTGACGACAGAGTGTAGTAGAGCTGAGTGCCAAGTGACAGCTGTAGAATACTGTTACTTCGGCCATTGATCTTGCTCCCGACAGTCCACACGCCTTCAAATCAATCACAGTTCACACGGCAGTCTTGATGTTAACTTGACGTCGCAGATGACCACAGCAGAGCAGGACTGGATGTACCAACGGTGTCTCGTAACAGGAGTGGTGTCAAAGGGTCGTAGAGGCGGGTTTGCTTGTTTGCAGAACAGGTGAATCTCGTCTTCCATCATTGCTCACGACATCTCAGGCGTTTCTTGATATCACCAGGTTACTAGGCCGTAAACACCAACTGTGTATACCCTCGTACCGCCGACTTTAGGCCAAAGGAGGCAATTTTGCGACCTTCTATTGGCGAGTCCCGGAACTCTGTAGGGAAACCGTGCCTTCCACCTGTGACCGCCTTAGTTCCGCGTTCCTGTTGCTTTAGATGACGTAATCATTAATCTTCCGGCGAAACTCTTGAGTACTGCTACTTGCTTTCCAGTTTCTTGACCTCTCCTCCAACACTGCTGGAATGACTGCAGTCTTGATGACGCAGCAGGTGGGTAGTGGTGATCTCGAGACAGCTACCCTGGCGTTGTATGGCACCTCCGGTGACTGCTAAATGTGGACAGCTTGCTGGCCCTGACAACCTCGTATAGTGACGTGAGGCGTCGGCCGGGTGACTCTTGGATAGTCACTCATCCCCAAAGTAACTGATGTATGGGTTACTGGGTCTGGTGGGGGGAGGGCTTTGTGTAACGTGCCTCCCCCCTCTGTCTTTACAGACAAGGGTTCACGTGTGGCTGGAACAACTGGGTCGGTGTACCAATCAGACCTGGGAACAGACAGACACAACACAGCGGAAGCATAGATATACTCTGGGTTTGGTGGAAGTGGAACCCCAGAGCACGGTAAAAGTTGCTACCCGAGTTAAGTATAGTAATAGTTCACCTCATTGCCATTACAGGAAAATCTAATGAATACTAAATTATACTAACCAAGGAAGTTACTTTACTGTACAGCGCGAGATCTCGTCACCATAGGGTGGCGAGACTGCACCTGACTACTGATGAGCGATGACAGAGGGTCATCCTCCTCATCCCCTGACTCGTCGGTGAAGCCATGAGTCAGCACTGCAGAGTCAGGAACTAGACCCGCTGAAGGCAGTTCTAATTCCTCTCTAGCATGATATTGTTTCAATTTATTAACATGAATTGTCCTTTCCACCTGGTCCTCGAATACTCCTTTTATAACAAGATTCACCGGCCCCGCCCTTTTAATTACTCTATACGGCCCTCGCCACCTCGGAGCTAGTTTCCTGCTCTGATTGGCGGGCGCAGCCTCATTCACTCTCAATACGAGGCTTCCTTCCTTCAACTCAAGAGGGCGCACTTTCTTGTCATAAAAATGAGCATACCTGTTCCGTGCTTTCTTGGACGCTTCAGCTGCAATATTCCATGCATTTCTCATTTTTCCAAGGACCTCTGAAGGATAGTCCTCCCCGTATGCAACATTATGTCTGTTAAGCAGACCTGAGGGGAAATTGCATGAATTACCAGTAAACAAATGAAGTGGTTGGGTGTTAATTGATTGGTGGATGGCAGTATTCAAGGCTAACTGAACATAGGGTAGGTGTTCATCCCAGGTGTTTGCGTCATGTTCAGCAAGGATTGCAAGCATATCCTTGACTGAACGATTAGTCCTTTCCGTCATTCCGTTTGCTTGTGGGTGGTAGGCTGTTGTAAAAGCCGAAGTTGTCTCTAAAATCTTACAAACTTCTCTAAATATATTCCCATTGAATTCTTGACCCCGGTCTGAGACTAAAACTTTAGGAGGTCCGAATACAGTAACGAACCTACGCAAGAACGCATCTGCAACCGTACGAGAATCCTTCTGAGGTAATGCAACTAGTGTAGTGTATCTAGACAAATGGTCAACTAGCACCAACACGTATCTATTCCCTGAATGACTATGATGTAAATCAATCAAATCTGCTCCCACCCGGTCTAAAGGTTCACGAATTTCAGGAAATTCCTGAAGTGGGGCTTGTACCTTAAGGGTACCTTTCTCCTCTGGCAACGATTGCACGACTTCACGAAATTGATTACTTCAGAAAGTAATCCTGGGAAATAAAATAGAGACTTTGCCTTTAAGTGGGTTTTAAAGACCCCGGATGCCCTGCAATTTTCGAAGCATGCGCAAGCTTTAACGCTGATGACCGCAACGCGTCCGGAATAACTAATTGAAATACTGCCCTATCATTCTGGCTATTAACATAATACAGGACGCCCTGTTTCATTTCAAAATCATGAATAGGTAAATTCTTTTTCTTTTTCGGATATTTTCCTCCTTCTAAATACTCAATAATTTCTTTCCATCTAGGCTCGTTCATCTGGTACTCTCTCATTTTATCTGATGGAATGGTTTCAATATTTTCATTAACTTGAACAGCCGCTATGTTTCGACTTAGCGTATCTGGAACAACATGTGCTGGACCAGGCTTGTACAAAATCTGGAATGAGTGGGCAGAAAGTTCGTGAGACCAGCGTGACATTCGTGGGCATTTTGTTCGCTTCTTAAATATGTGTGTTAACGCTCTATGGTCTGTGTAAATTACGAAGTGCCGCTGAAATAGGTAAGGTTCGAAGTACCTAACTGATTCTACTACTGCCAGTGCCTCCCGATCCGTAGCTGAATAACGAACTTCAGGTCCTTTGACCTTTCTACTGAAATAGGCTACTGGATGGGGTAAATTATCCGCATCTCGCTGAATTAAGCACCCGCCAATAGCTATACCGCTGGCGTCAGTGTGCACCTCCCACTCTTTCTCAAAATCAGGAATAGCCAATACCGGTGTCGTGATTAGTTGGTCTTTCAGTTTGCGATAGGCCTCGTCATGTTCAGATTTCCACACAAACTTCGCATTTTTCTTTGTCAGATCAGTCAGGGGTGCTGAAATGCCAGCGAAACCTTCAATATGACGACGAAAATATCCGGCCGCCCCCAAAAACCTACGCACGTCCTTTGCTGTCCTTGGAGTAGGCATGTCAGCAATGGCGCGGCAAGAATCTGGGTCAGGTCGGATACCGTCTGGGCACACCTGGAACCCCAGAAATTTGAATTTCTGAGCCGCCAGGGTGCTTTTCTGAACGTTCAGCTTGAACCCTGCCTGATCTAACAACGTCAAAGTCTCAGTCAAGTCCCGTAGGTGTTCCTCAAACGTCCTGGAATATATCACAACATCATCCAGGTACGCTAAAGAATGCCTACCCAGGACCGGACTAAGGATGAAGTTGATGGCCCTCTGAAACGACGAAGGCGCTGTCTTTAAACCAAACGGCATCCTACGGAAATGATAAGTGTGCCTACCATCCGAGAATGCTGTTTTTCCCTATCCTGTTCTGCCACCGGAATCGCCCAATACGCCGATTTCGCGTCAAGAGTTGAGAAATACTTAGCAGCACCAAATTGATCTATTATCTCCTGTATTCGGGGCAACGGATACACATCACCCTTAGTTATTTCGTTCACCTTCCGGTAGTCAACACAGAAACGATAACTACCGTCCGGTTTCCGAACTAGCACAACAGGAGAGAGCCACGGTGACGTACTAGGCTCTATCACGCCCTGCCTCAACATTTTCTGGCACTCCTCCCTGATAACGTTCTTTGCCTGTTCCGGCAACCTCCACTGTCTCGTGTACACAGGCAAATGATCACCAGTTGGAATGGTGTGCTCAATCTTATCAAGGAGACCAATCTGGTCATCCTCTGTCGCAAATAATTTCGGGAATTTTCGCAAAACTCCTCTCAGTGCCTTCCTATCTGCCTGTGTAACATGTTGCAAATCAAGTGCTGAAATTAATTTTTCTACTTCTTCCACATTCTGTGCAACATTTCTCGTCTCGTACTGTACTTTTGATGGAGTTTTAGTATCTAGCATGTTTAATGCACTACATTGTGCAGTGACGGTTGGCGTCTCAGCTGACTCATTGTGAAAGATTTCTGTGTCCTCCACCATGGTTCCCTGAGATACCCTATCACCTGCCCTGAAGCGAAAAGTCTTATGTGAAAGATTGACAACTGGAATGAGTGCACCTTTATCGAGCACTACAATTAAGTGATGAGGAATTAATAAGCGATCACATCTCCCAGCAACCTGAAGGGTGGTACCTGGTTGTATGTGACGTCCCACGGCTACTTTAATAAATTTAACAGAATGTGGTGGGCAACTCTGTTTAGTCAATGCATGCAATGCGCATGACCTCTTAACTGTGTCTGGAAGAGACTTAAAAATTAATTTTGGATAGTGCGCATTATATTTCTGCTTCCTCTTAATTGAAGCTACAACTGGGGGATGGTCGATCATCTCCACTGGGTAGGAAGTCTGTCCCAACTGCAACCTGCAGTTCCTAGCCCCTTTTTGAGCAGACAAGGAATAATCAAATCGCGACAGAAAATCAGTTCCCATTAAGATGTGACCAGGAAAATCAAGGTTCTCTACGATCGTACATGTGTGAGGCTGCAATTCCCCATCAATTTCAAAATTAACTGTACCTTGACCTACGATCTCAATCTTTTCCCCATTGACCGCTGTTAATGTCTTTGCGCAACGTTTAAGACGTGCATACTTAAAATTGCTGAAGGCTGACTTTTTAATTACAGTTGCCTGGCTTCCTGTATCAACAAAAGCTGTCAATCTTACACCTTCCACTTTCACCTCAAAAGTAGGCCTACCATCACTAGTTTCTTTATCAGCTATCTCACCCTGTCAGAGTAAATGAGATAAATGTCTGTGAATGCATGTGTGTATATATGTATATGTGTGTGTATGTGTATGTATGGGTATAAAGTATATATGGAAGCTGATCAGAATTACATTTCACCTTTGTAAATGTACATTAATGACACTGTGTAGATGACACATCGAACACTTTATGTAAGGCATACATAAATCTGTGTATCTATGTATTTACGTATATAGGTTAGCTTAGCATTTTTAAAGCACCGACTCACCTTCAGTGGTTGATTGTTCAATAAACCCTTCAAATATATGTTTAACACATCTCTAACCCTGTCTATGGAGAACAGAAGAAAATGTATATATGCTGGTTAGCATTGTTAATGTGTGGCCACGTCTGTGGTAGAAAACAATAAAAAAAAAAAAAAAAAAAAAAACTAGAATCCTGCTTTCATGTTTTCATAGTAGTGACTTTACAATCTCTCTGTATATGTCCGTGCTTCCCACAGGAGTAACACCTCCGCGGATCTCTGTTGGTACCCCGTGCAGGGTGGCTCGAACGTGCAGCTGAGGGCTGCGTCCAGCCTGACGAACCCGCGCTACAGTTACTCAGCTTGTCTCGCCCACCTTGACTCAATGCCTCTACGTATGGGGACGACTGAGCGCCCGATGTCCCTGTGCGCATCTGCCTGTCTAAGGCTGTGGCGACCTGTTGGACTAGGTCTTTATAACTCACAAACGCTCCTTCCGCAAATAAAAATGGCCCCATAGCAGAAGGTAACGTTTTGCAGAACAATTGTTTGGCTAATCGCTCTGCCTGACTCGAATCTAACCCCAGTTCCGTAGTGAGGTCGTCAACCCTGCTCTTTAACAGTGTCCCGAAATCCTTAACAGTGCTGCGGTCATCCCTCTTAAGTGACTGCAGATAAAAATGAGCCTCATCTTCTGACACCTTTTCCTTGAATCTGTCCCTAATCGCTTGGACAAACTGTGGCCAAGTCGTCAGGTGCTGAAACTCTGACAATCTCGCCAGTGGACCGGCTACGTCCACGCAAGACCCCATAGCGAGAGTAATTTTCAAACTATCCTCTGGGACAGCCTCCAGCATCGAACTAATCTGACAAAGCCAGTCTTCCACTCGGCGGTTGCGTTCCACCTTAATAAGCGGCAACTCCGTACCTCTGAGTGTCGGTAGAGTCATCTTGGGAATCAGACTCATAATTCCCGGTTTGTATGACGCGGGGCTACTGGAAGTGGGTGGGCCCTGGGGTTGGGAACTGGGTTGAGGATGGGGTTCGGGTATGGTGGGGTGTGGGCGGCCTCTTGTGGGGTGTGGATTGAGGGTGGGGATGGGGTTGAGGAATGGTGTGGGTGGCCTGAGGTTGGAATGGGTAGGGGTGGCCTGGGGTTGGAGGAAGGGTTGGTATAGGAATGGAGGTTGGGGTTGGTATATGAAATGAGGATGGGGTGGGTATAGGAATTGAGGATGGGGTTGGTATAGGAGATAGGGTTGAGGTTGTCGTGATGGGTGAGGTGTACCCAGGTATTGTGGTATTGTTCTGTGAGGTAGTTCCTGCTGTTGGTGTGGCGTCGATGTCATGTGTGGGGGAACCCAGGACGGCTCCCCCCACTCTTGGGACGAATCATCCTCCCTAGACTCCCCACTCATGTCAATAATTGTATCTGCACTGGCACGGAAAGATACGCCCGGCTGCCCAGTCCCCTGCAAAACCCGCGACCCCGTCGACTCAGTCCCACTGACTCCACCTGTGACGTCAGCTGAGCTACCCGAGCGGTCCCCAGTGGTGTCGGAAGAGGTGCGATCCTCTACACTTCCACTCCCACTGGTCGCCACTGACTGGTCACTGTCTGGGTTAAGTATGTCCTGTGATTGCTGGTGTGCCATGTCTCTTGTAACTACTCTTCAATACACCCTCTACCCGGACTCACTACAACCGTGAACTTGCACAAATAAAACACAACTCTTTCCAAGAGAAAACTAACTAAATTCCCAAAGTAGGAAATACAACGATTAATCTAGAGAATCTCTGAAGTGAATTCGATGAATGAGCGTCTGCCCCGCACTCGTGTCTGACCTTGAAGTAACCCGCAGTTCTATTACTGAAACCTAAGTCCTTTACGTTAAAAAAAAATAAAGAATCTAATTTATATAAAACAATTTAAAATGATAAAATAACTAACGCGCAGCACTCGTGATAGATTAATAAAGAATATTTACTGTACTTTAATACTAAACGCACTTGAAGTGAGCAGCGTGGCCACTGATGACTGATGGAGCGGGACCAGCTGCGCTGAAAAACTAAGTCCCGCGCTTTTTCGCTTAAACGCTGAAAAATCAAAATTTTTGTTCTGAAGGAAAATGACTAGTTTTACGTTACCAAACAGCTCTAGCGATTAATATAGACTTCCAGGACATATATTGTCTTGTCAAAATTTGAATTTCACCAAAACTGCGTTTTTTTTTTACTCAGTGCTGGACTCTGCCAAATTTTTGCACCCGGAAAAAATTCTATCACCCAAAATATGGTAAAACTCCCTTAATTCGTCAAAAATTGGTTTCTTGTTCTCAGATATAAATACGCTATTATTTAATACTGACGCTGTACAAAACAATACTGACACATCGGGTGGTTTCAACACTCATCAATTCGAATTTTCACCAAAATCTGAGGTTTTCACCTCAAGTGAACTCTAATAAAATCACAACACGATTTTCTCGAAAAATAACTAAATTCGGCAAAAATGTAATTATCACTGTTTAATGCTTAAGAAAAGGATTACGTCCCTTGCGCACACTAGAGGGTAATACTGGCCCCAGAATATACACGAAACATGAGAATTCGAATTTTCGCCAAAAAGTCAGATTCTAGCCCACGCTGGACTTAGAAAATTTTTCCACCTACGTTTCCACAAAAAAGAATTCTAAGTCTAAAACGTAATTCTACCGTCTTACTGGTAAAACTAGAAACAATATCACTCGCAACGACTGGGGAATCCTAATGACGCCCAGACCATGTACGTGACCTACTAATACAAATTAATTACAGTTAACGACTTTCCAACGTTGACTTAGCCGAAAACTTATCCCAAAATATTTAAATTTCCACGAGTTCTATCAGACACTTACACGAAAATTACTATCCCTTAACAAACTCCTTCACTTAACTATCGTGATGGACCTATAGCCCTAAGTTCAGAGGATTAACTACGCTCTAGAAACAACGCCTCTGACTTAGACTAATACAATAAGGAACAGCAAAACTTAATGTACGCACTTAGCCTAATATACACGAAAATACGGAACACTTAAACAAAATTGAACCGGGGATTGAATTTTAAGGGAAAAAATTGTTAATCACACGGGAGGGGGTTCTCTACCTTCTACTACCCCCCTTTTCTCTCTTTGTACCCGTATTCTTTACTGTAGTTCTTTACCAAGGGACCCCAAGACTTTTACTCTAGCCAACTCCACACCACGTGGTCTCAAGACGAATGACCGTCTCAAGATTCTACACCCGTATGACGTGAAATAGACTTCTAGCAAAGCTCTAGGATCTCCTTTCCGCCGCCACCACCAGATCATTAACACGGATGAGCAATGATCGAGATCTGGATCGATCACGCTAAGCAATCAACCTTGGGGCTTGATTCCCCACTAGTAATAACTATCCCTTGGATCTTACGTGGGTGGTTAATTAAAATCAACAGGAGTAATAATCCTGATTCGGTGTTAGAATCGGCATCCAATTCACTCGACCACGTGGGGACCACGTGACAAGGACAATTTCACAAAAATACAAAAAAAAAGAAAAATGGAAATAATAAAAGTGCACATTAATAACTAATTAATTTATTCAAAAACTAAGCAAGATCTAAATAGTTGGCACTCCCTAACTTGAACACTCCTTGACTGAATATTTAACGGCAATGAGTTGACTATTCCTAAGAACTCCAAGCAACTTTTACCTTCTATAGGCAGCTAGAGTTGTTGTGTTGCCTTGGGAAGAGATGAGATGGGGGGGACCCTCTCCAGCTGCTTCTGAAACCACATGATCTCTCTCCTGGCTCCTCTACCCAGACGCCTAGATCTGTATTCTTCCGCTAA